>JAYEVK010000322.1:0-123607 GCA_036346275.1 Otatea glauca
TCATGCGCTTTATCCCAAAACCTTGAGGTGAATTGGGTACTTATCCGAGACTATCTTCTTTGGCACTCCATGCAAACACACAATCCTAGACATGTACACCGCCAAACGCTCTCCGAGTAAGTTGTCTTAACTGTAAAAAGTGAGCTACCTTGGTCAATCGATCAACAATGACCCATATAGAGTCATATCCACTCAGGTTTTAGGTAAACCGTTATAAAATCCATACCGATTTCTTTCTATTTCCATTCAGAACCTTTAGCGCCGCAAAGAAACCTACTGGCCTTTGATGCATTGCTTTAACTCTTCGCATACGTCGACAATGCAACGCGTTTCACCACTTTCGCCTCATGTTAGTCTACCAAAACCTCTCTCAAATCTTGATACATTTTAGCACTTCTCGATGAATCGAGTACTTAGAATCTTGAGCTTCTCAAGAATCAATTGCTTCACTCTCCTTTTATTCTAAGACACAAATTCGATCGCTCAAGAACATGGTTCCTTGCTCATCCAAGGTGAAATCCACGCTAAGCCTTCCTCTTTCTTGGACTTGATCTTAGTGATTTTCTCATCATCTTTTGGCCTTCTCTCGATCCGATCCTCAAGTGTTGGCTTTACTTCCAGAGCAGCCTACAACTCCTTGTGGGACCACTTCCAACTTTAACTTCAAATTTTTACATAGCTCGTTGATCATCCGTCGTTAGCGATTCGCACTATGGCTCTTTCGACTCAGAGCATTCGCTACCACATTAGCTTTTCCAGGTGATAATGAATTCTCACATTATAATCCTTAATTAACTCTAGCCACCTTCGTTGTCTCATATTAAGATCTGCTTGAGTGAATATGTACTTCAGGCTCTTGTGGTCTGTATATATCTCACATCTGCTCTCTATAAGATAATGACGCCATATTTTCAAGGCATGCACTACAATAGCTAATTCCAAATCATGTGTCTGATAATTCTCCTCATGCAATTTCAATCGCTTTGGCGATAAGCAACAACCTTGCCCTTTGCATTAGCACGCATCCAAGACCTTGCTTTGAAGCATCGCAATAAATATTAAAACCATTCTCGCACATCCGCAATACTAATACAGGGTGTCGTTAGATGCTTCTTCGCCCATAAAACTCCTTTCGCACTCAAGGCCCATGCAAACTTTTTTCTTTCTTCAACAACCGTAAGGGGTTTAGCAATCGTTGAGAATCCTTCTATGAACCGACGGTAATATCCCTGCATCCCCGTAAAGCTACTTAATCCGAGTAATGCATTTCGTTGTTCCCAATGTAACATCGCATCCACTTTGTTTGGGTCAATCGCAACTCCTTTAGCAACATTACATGACCAAGAAATTCAACCTTCTCCTTCCAAAGTCACACTTGCCGAACTTAGCGCATAAATGATGTTCTGCAACCTCTCTAAAACCGCCCTCAAATGCTCGCATGCTCTTCCTCCGCCTTCGAGAAAACTAGGATGTCGCCTATAAAGACTACAACAAACTTATCCAAGTACTCCATGAAAACCTTATTCATCATGTTCATGAAATATGCAGGTCATTAGTCAATCCAAATGACATTATCGGAACTCATAGTGTCCATATCGCGTAGGGAACGCAGCCTTAGGCACATCCTCCGCTTCTCGATCTTCAACCGATGGTACCGAACGAAGATCTATTTTTGAGAACTCTCCAGCTCCCTTAATTGATCAAATAAATCGCCGATCCCGGGCAATGGGTACTTATTCTTGATTGTTACTTCGCTGAGTGCTCGATAATCAATACACATCCTAAGACTTCCGCCTTTCTTCCGACAAACAAAACCGACGCCCCATGGTGACGAACTTGGTCCGATAAAACCCTTCCCAACAGCCTCAATATGCTTTTTCATTTCTACTAACTCACCGGTAGGCATCCGATAAGGTCTCTTTGATATCGATGTTGCTCTCGCACTAACTCAATAACAAACTCGATATCGCGATCCGCGGCATCCCCGTAACTCTTCCGAAACACGTCCGGTATTCTCTCGACCATCGCACACTTTCTATGCCGATGGCCTCGCACATCGCTGCCACTAATCGCCCATCACGAATCGCGGTCGCTTGAGTTCTACATTCTTGCCATTAGGGCTTTCCAACGATACGATCCTTTCGCCACAATCCAAAACAAACTCTATGTTTGGACAGCCAATCCATTCCAAGGATAACATCTAGGATTGCGATCTAATAAGATAAGATTTGCTAGAAATTCTATCCCATCTATAAGCAACTTAACTCCCACGCACCCAAGGCTAGATCTAAGCTCAGATCCTAGGGCTTGGACTATTAGCACGCACTTAAGATTTACAACATTGAATCCATTCTTGGTTGCAAAACTTTGAGAAACGAACGAATGCAAAGTCTCAAATCGATAAAATCAGAAAGGTGCCGAGTTAACTGTAAACTTACCCAATACAACGTCTCGTAGCCTCTTGAGCTCCATCTCGCAGTGATGTGGTTGATCCTACCACGCTGGTTGATTGAGGGGTTGCTCCACCTGACTCGCGCACGATTTCCTCCCGGCGCCGTGCCTTGGCGTGTTGATCCTGTTAAAACGCACCGGCGTGATGCCTCCTTCCGTGGACACCTATTAGAGAAATGCCTTGCTCATTACATGTGTAGCATCTCTTGATCGCCGATCGACTTCTCCCCGATGCATTACTACCTCGTGGTCAAGGCTCAAAATTTCGATTAGCGTATGGGTGCAGGGTCTGTGCCTTGTTCACAATCGACGGTTGGAATCTAGCAAACCGCTATGTGACATTCTCAAACGAGGTGGTTGGGACGCCCACCCCGATTGGTCATCAAGTGCTTACGGTTTTTACCACTCTTTTGCGCTTGTCTTCCGTAATCAATGCCTTATTAATCAATTCTCGAAAGTCCAAAATTGTGAGTGATCACCCCACTTGCATTCCGAAGTTTAGTCCTTCATGAAGCAGATTGCCTAGCTTTATCTGTCGCTACGCCTTCGGGGCATAGCGAGCTAGCTGCGTAAACTTGTTTAGATAATCAGCCACAGACTGGCCTCCTTGCTTCAGAGCCCTAAATTCCTCCTTCTTGAGGTCCATCATACCTTCGGGGACATGGTACTGACGAAAAGTAGCAGTAAATTCATCCCAGGTGATCTCCTGTGGGGCTTCATGCGCAGCACAATAGTTCTCCCACCATTCTGCGGCAGTTCCTTCCAATTGATGAGAAGCGTAGAGCACCTTTTCATTGCCCTCACATTGAGTGATATGGAGCTTCTTGTCAATGGTCCTAAGCTAGTCATCGGCTTCCAAAGGATTAACATTTCCTGAAAAGGTTGGCGGCCGAGTCCTCATAAAATTTGACAGCTTGGTATAAGACCGCGTTCCACCATTGTTGTTCTGGTTCACATGATTGTTGTTATTTGCAACCACGTTAGTCATCTGTTGCATCTGTTGCATCATGGTCGTGATCGCTTGAGTTTGTGCGGCGCAGAAATGCTCCCAAATTCTCGCATGTAAACAAGGTGGTGGTTGAGGATGGCTCCATCATTGGGGTTGTCGCTTTGACGCAATCCACTTCTCAAGCATCGTTGTTTCCGTGAGTATTTACTATCCGTTGATTGTCTTTGGGTTAGAAAAGGTAGATGTAGCATAGATAAGATGTAAGAATTTCTAAGGTGGGGTAATAGGTTAAACCCAACTAAAATAATTTTTATTTATTCTTGGTATGGTTGCTTACTAAAGCCTACAAGCTCGCAACATATAACGCACACTCAAAGAATACAAAGAAGCAAACTAATCATGGAACCTTAACGTCTACGTAAATAGGTAAAGACTAACTTAAAGACGGACTCAACACTCGAGTCTCAACACAACTCTAAGATCGACTTCACTCATCCACCACCCGGTCGAGATCGACCCGGCATACACCGGTGTGGGTGGCATAGGAGCAAACCTATCCTCGTGGCTCATCACCTGCTCCTCCGCAGAGAACAGAACTTCACGCCTCCGGCTCCCACTCGCCTCCTCCGATCCTCCTCGCACTCGACCGGCTCCCGAGCTCCCCGGGTCACGTGGCTCCAACCGACACTCAACCTCCTCTAGGGCCTCTCCCAGCTCGCTGATCACCCGATCACGCGCCTGTCTCCTCAAGCTCCCGCCCCACACTCGAGTGCCTCGCATACGCTTCCAACTCCCGAGTAGTTTCTCTCATATGCTCCTCCCGGGTGATAGCGAACTCAGCAAGGTGTACTACAATAGCACACTGCCCTCCACGATCCGTTCTGGCCAAAGATGCTTGCACATCGGGTGAAGTCGAACATCAATTGTGGAGTTCGTCGGCGTAGTCGCGGCAGACACGGCCAAGAGCAAGTCGAGCCACCTCATGAATCGCAACCTCATACGAGAACCTCCTTGCGTAAATGCCGATCGGCCCGCTAGCTTCATCATTCTCCGTGTAAATAATCAACTTGCAAATAAACCGGTGCACACCGTTAACTTGGACCAGCCTACCTCCTCATAAAGCGGACGATAGAACCTCCAAGCGCCTCAAGAACTCTCCACAACTCCATAGCATAGCCACCCACGACTCCTCAAAAGTCGGAACGATCGGCATTTGCTCCACAAAGAACTTTGAATAAGTTCTCCACCCGGAACGGCAATGAAAATGGTAAATTTAGCAAATGAGAGAAGTAGAGGGTAGGAAGAGTCAAGAATGTTTTATTAATCAATTTTAGATTTTTCTTTAGAAAATAGTTTTGGACACTCCCAGGACACCACCATGATATGTAGGGTCAAGACGATACCACAAGATGCTCGATACCACCTCGTAAGGACCCGAATCCACTTATTCAACCCACCGTGTTTACCGCACTAGTCCTGTGATCAACGCTAGTGCACACAGCTCAACATTGGTACATATCACATCATACCCAGAGATAATAGAAATAGTACTTCATTTATTGATATAACTAAGTGTATGGTCTTTTGACCAACTACATTATTAAGCCACGCAGGCAAGACTTGAAATATAAGCTAAGAATTAAGCAATAAAAATAGAAAACGTAGATAGCTCATCACTCACCACAGTAACCGACAAGGCTCGGACCCTAATGACTCGCGGTCCTCCCGAACTCCTCCTCCAACACAGTGTAGATTCTTCAACTGTTGATTATTGTTGTTGGCAAGGGTGAGTACTTAAAGCACTCAACAAGTTGTGCATGTAATGCAATTCTATGTAACTATATGCAAGGCTTATTCCAAAGGATAGGCTATCTTGGCTATTTTGCAATAAGCAGATTACTTAACAAATACAATAAATAGATCATAAAGATTGTAAACAAATAACAAAGAAATAATTAGATTCAAGATTTCTCAAGCAAACCAAGTTTCCAATCCTAAGTCAAGTTTCAACCTTTAATATGGCATCCCGCCATCCCAACGAAGTTTTCCATTTAATTGCTAACCCTTAATGTAATTTCGAGCATTGCTCAATTCGTGAGCACAACTATTCGAACAGTTTTTACACTCGCAGAGGTTATGCACTTTACCCACACGATACAACCAAACACCACAAAGGTGAGTGATTATAACAAAGCCTTTACAATGCTCCATCTAGACCCAAAGATCGCCGCTAAGGTTTCAACACTGGTGGATGGTTACTACATCCATGGCCCCTCTTGCGCCATGTGAGTCTACCCCAAATACAGAACTCACTAGTCACCTCGACAAGATCAAATCTAGACTTTACAAATTAATCACCTAGGTCATCCCATTCCGTATATGTGGTTGCATGATTGACTCAAGTCAAAGGCTTACAAGGTTAAGTCCTTAGAGTGATCATGGCAGGACATCCACATACCCTCTGCCCATCGGGCCCACCTTGGCATACTTGCCCCATGTCACTTGCCCCGATCTAAGTGATTATCACCTAAGTTGATTACCAAGCACCACGTGCCATCAACAAATCAACGTCGTTGCGTGACATGACTCGCCACTACAACTCAATCTCATTGTGTGATCTCACATGACACACAAGTTCACATCATTGTTCCATATTCCATTAGTCAAAATTAATCATTGATAATTCATGTACATGTGATGACGTGGCACGACTCAGCAATCTACAACTGTCTAACAAACCCATGTTGATTATCAATATTAACCAACTATTAGTTTACCATCCTAGGGTGACAATTAGATCATGGCATACAATGACAAGGTAGGGTATATATGTCAAATGGGTAGATTAACTAGATCCCAATTTAAATTGAAACAATTGTATACTTGAAATACTATGCAATAAAGTAAAACAACATAGCATTTGTATAAACATGGGTTCAACATGATCAAAGCACAACTTGCCTTGGAATAGGTTCTGGTCTTACTCTGGTGTTTGATCTTGAGTTGTTGGATCTTCCTCCAAGCGTTGCACAATTCAACGCCTACACGCATCAAGAAGAAAAGCAAATAAATACCAAAACAGAGATCAAATAAACTCCAAAAATCAAATAAAATTCACCATTAAATAGGATCTCAATTTTACAAAAATCTAGAAATTTGAATCACTCAAACCGAGTTAAAATGCAAAAGTTATAGCCTTTTGAATTTTGAATAAATATCAAAATACAGAAATTGGAAAATCCGATTTTATGGATTATTTTAGATTGAAAATCATATTTATGATGTCGGCATGACCTCATGTTGACGTCAGCATCACGTAAATTCCAATCGGATTATTTTCCAATGGAAACGGAACTATGACGTAAGCATGACGTTAGCGGAGATCTCGAACCAATCACGATGCGCCACGTGTCGCGGTCTATAGACTTGGTCCACGGCGTGGCGCTCGACCACAGCGGATTCGGTCCACGACGCTTCGGCTGTTGAACCCAACACGTGTCACAACAAGGTTGGTCTGACACACGGTGCGATCCAGATTGTTCAATCCAATCTGACGGCTCAGACGGCGAGCTACTAAAGCGCGCATGTGGCTCAATCCTAGCGGTTCAGGGATGATCCAACGGTCAATACCTCACGGGTGCAGTGATGACGGCACGGTGGCGCTCCTTTGTCGGACTTGAAGACAACGACGACCCCACGGTGTTCGGCGAAGTTCGACGACGAAACTCCCGAATCCGACGTGGCGCAATCCGACGAACCCGATCCGAACCCACACGACGGAGGGCAGCTTGCGGCGGCACGTAAGAGCAAAAACAAATGACGGCACAACTAGAACTACGGCGAGCTTTTGCGCTAAAACGACGGCGACTCAGACGCTTGCGGCTAGGGCTACGGATGCATGACGGAAGGAAGAACCTCGGGAGGCTAACCTCCCCTTTTATAGCCTCGGCGAGCGCGCTCAAAACGGAAACCAAGCTTACGCGGTGGTGGCGACGTATCGGCGACGGACTCCGAGTCCCGACCGGAGACGACAACGGACAGCCGTCCGATCAAGGATCAACGGTCACGATCACTCCCAAGCCGATACGATCCGGTCCCCTCCTTCCAAATCCGACGGGCACGATCCTCCTTTTCCTAAACCAACGCAGCTCAACCCTCACCGCTAGATCTTGATCCAACGGCCCACAGTCGCTAGTGTTTCCAACTCAACCTCAAATCCCAGCCATCAAAACCGATCAACGGCTGGCGATTCGTCTTCTAGAAACAGGCCAAACGGGCCTACGGCATGAAGGAGCTTGGTCCGCCGAGTCTTTGGGCCTCCTACGATAAGATTGGGCTCGCCCGATCCTATTTGGCAAAACTTTATTTTATCTTTGCACAAATTTAAGTAGTTTTCAACAAAAGACCAATATACTTAATTTAAAGTTAATTCAAATAAATCTAGAAAAATACAATAAATTCCAAAAAATCATAAAATAGACAAATAACCAATAAAATTATATTAAAGCAAATTTTGGAATGTTACAAACCCCTTATCAGTAATCTCGACCCGAGATTCGTGGCTAACTAAAGAATAGGTTTGGAAATTTCGACTTCAAATCTTCCTCACGCTCCCAAGTTGCTTCACTTTCTAATGATTGCTCCATCGAACTCGCAAAGCGAATAGACTTGTTCACGGTCCTTCGCTCCATAACATCCAAAATTTTGACTGTGCTCTTTATAACTCAAATCTTCCTGCAGATCTATTGCGTCCAACGGGTTTGCTCTGTTGGCACCCTAAGACATTTCTTGAGTTGCGACACATAGAACACATCATGCACACCTGACAATTGCGACACATGGAACACATCTTGCACACCTGACAATGACTACGGTAATTCCAACTGGTAAGCAACTTCCCCACGACGGCTCAAAATTTTAAATGGACCAACATATCGAGGGGCAAGTTTTCCCTTCACATGAAACCTCTTAGCACCTTTGAGAGGGGTAACTCTGAGATACACGAAATTATCTGGCTCGAAACTCAAATCTCGACGACGGTTATCAGCGTAGCTCTTTTGCCTTGATTGTGCTACCTTCAACCTCTCTCTAATCATAACAATTCGCTCTTCGGCTTCCTTGAGAATATCAGGCCCAAATACCATACGATATAATGCCACCGGATTATTTCAACTTCAGATACCTTATGTAGTATTCGGTATATCTTCAGCTTCGAGCATCTATCATCCTGAAAGGGGCATATAATAATAACATAAATTAAGCATCATTATGGTAAGTTGGAACTGTGATGGAAAACACAAAATCAAACCATAACTAACGAAAGAGAATCATGTCTATGTGAGTATCTGTTTTACTGTGATCCGGTTCCGCTATCTAGAAACAGTTTTCTTTTAGCTAAAGGTTTTTCTCTGCTAAGGCTAGGAGCACTAACGATAATGAAAACCAGATGTTAATATTGTACTATAAGCGATTATAGCAGAAATGCGTAGTTAACTATTGCTGGAAACATAACCTTGTGTTGCCTTCGGGAGCGGTCAGATCGGGGTCATCAGTGCAAAGTGATCGTTTCAGTGTAGACCGCGGTTCTGGTAGCATTTGCAGGTCATGGAGGTGAGTTATGAAATAATCTCAATGCTGTAGGTTGAGTAACAAGGCAGAGGCCATGCAATGGTTGGATTGATTGAACTGGTGACGGCAGTGTTCCTTGAGGAAAAATAGCAGGCGCTATAATTTTTTCTTATCACCATAATCATATATACGTTTAGGAGAAGAGAAGATTTAGATACGATAAGATTTGTGTAACTAAGTCTTTGGAAGAGCAAGAAGCACTACTCTTACGAAGAAAGCCTTACTTCATATATGAATGGTTCAGCTCTTGTTAAGTAAGACAAACTGGAAATAAAAGGACACTATGGTACCATTGATAGGATGAAACAAGTTTAAGTGAATAGTTAATTGAGAACCCTGAATCACAAACCTGAGACAACTGCGCAGAGTTACGTGATTCTTGATGGAGTCCTTCTGGGATAAGTAGCACACCATGGTATTTCCCTGACATGCATACCTAGGGGGCATCAATCTATTACAATACCCTAAATATTCCTTGGTTAAAAATATCTACCAGATATTGTTCCACAAATTGCTTCAAATGAAATATGAAAATAACTATACATATCTACTTGTGCCCTTGTTTTGCACTACCTCACATATCTAGTTTATAATTTCCATCAATTTGAGTTTGGAAAATGCCACCTCCTCTCCTAAGATAAGCTGCATGGAAAGCTGAACAAAAAGTTGCCGATGCTATTTTTCTTATGGTAGAGTTTTGGCCATTAGTTTAATCAAATCATACCATGTTTGGATGTGATTGAAGCGCACATCCGAAAGCCACATGAGATGCTCTTGACCCTTCAGGCAGATTGAAGTAGTAGCACTGATAGGGAACAACATATCAGCAAAGTGGTGTTTTAGAGATAATTAATCAGGGTGGTCAGATGTAAGCTAGTTGAATTTAGCAATGTGAATGGACACTCAGAAAACTACCTTCACAGCCGAGATTGCTTTGAAGCAAATATTGCTTAGAAGCTGAAAAGAAATTTCCATACAAAATGGCAGGTGTGATAGAATGACAGTGACGCAGTGTATTGTAAATATTTCAAAGTGTTTTCATGGTTATGTATATTCTCTGACAATTCTAGTGCTTACGATGTTTACCTTGCACACTGGATCAAATCCAACTCTTGTATCAACAAACTGGTTCTTAAGATCACTGTTCAACGAAACATGCATGCCCACAACCTATTTAATGGAGATGTCAGCTCCTGAGATTACATGGTGCATCTCAAGAATATCAACATTTGATATTACCACTTAAACTTATACTGCTATAGCTTGGTCTTATAGATATTCTGGACACGCGTCCCAGCAAGCTGTGCAGCATCTGAATCGGAGGTAACTCCTGGAGACAAAACTGCATGCTTAATTATACTAAGAGAAACATTTGACAGGCTGGAATCACTACATCATATAGGCAGATCACCATGATCTAACAAACGCCATACATTTTAACAACATGGTACACTATAAAAGAACTCCAAATGACCCATGCGTTATACGCCGATCACCAGAGCGCTCAAGTATGACAAACCTATTTTGGAATGGAACTGACAACTACATTCAAAATGAGTAAAAACAAAGCCTGCTTCGTTTTGAGATACACGGCATTCTATTAGCCATTCCTATTAGTACCTGCAACAACGAGCAGGACATCCAAGTTTAGATAGCGGCATGTAGTCATCGAAGCATTCACTTGTTAGCTGTGCAGATCTCATTGATACTCCTACCTAGCAAATCGAAACCACCTTGGAAAAAAAAGCAAGCGTCTATTTGTCATCCCTAAGAATAATAGAAGCAATTCAAGAATCATGGAAAAGTAAATGCACCAACCCTGGTTCTTGTATGAATCCTTGTATGAAGCAAGAACATCATAAGTGATCTCCAATGGCTTGTCTGCAAACATTCCCTTGGTGACACCTATACACAAACACAAACTACTAATGTAAACAGAAATCAAATTCTCTACCCTTCAAGATAATGAATAAATTTATGCCTGAAATATTCTGTCTAGATGCTCGTTGCTATTACTCGGAAAGACCCAATCCATCGAAGAAATGGCATATCTGTAATTCTGTGACATAATTGATAAACAGGACTATTCTATCTAGATGATGATTGCGAGCCTTGAGAGCATCGTGGAGTCCCCAGAGAACACTATGCCCTTCCCCCAAACCAGAGCACCGATTCCACAATCGTCTCCCGCATCACGAACTGGACAGGTTCATTCCCATAGAAATTCGCACCCACACTGCTACACAACATCAGTTGTTGTGCAAAAAAAAGTAGCCAGAAAAATGCATTTGCAATTTGGAGGGGCGCTCTAAATCCCAAGATACGAAGGACAAAATATCAAGGAAAAGAAAATCAGTTCAATTGATCTCCTCAAGGCATCACTTAACAAGAATGAATCAGAAACAGTAAATCACAAAGAAAAATAAATCAAGACTGGACAGGCGGATTGGGAGCCTTCAGAGCATTGTGGAGTCCCCAGATCACATTGTGCCCTTCTCGCGAACTAGAGTGCACAACGTCAGTTGTTGTGCCTAAAAAAAGCAGTTAGGGAAAACATCCATATGAAATCTGGAGGGGTGCTCTAAATCCCAAAATACTAAGAACAAAATACGAAGAAAAAGAGAATCAGTTCAATGCCTCCTGCTCCTTGTGAAGCCACTGCCTATCCCCATCCTTTCTCCCGTCGCATCCCTGTGCCCAACCAATCCAACCATTACAATCTAGAACCAACTAACACACAAATTTCCTAACACCAACAGAAATAGAGGCGGATTTTTTTTCATTGAGGGCGCGGTGGCCGCTCACAGGTTGATGATGAATTCGGAGGAGACGAGGTGAAGGTAGAGCGGAGATGGCCAGCTTTGGTGGCATGTTCGACGATGGCGTCGATCTCGCCGACGTCGATGTTGAACCTGCACCCAACCAATCCAACCATCACAATCCCGTGCCCTTCCTTGCGGTCCTTCACGGACGGCTCGGCGCCTTCGGCACGGGCGTGGGCGTTGCGGCGCACGAGAGCAATGGGAGCGCGAGTGCGGTGATGGGGCAGAGCGAGGGCGAGAGAGGTCAGCCGCGCCTACAGGCCGTCGGGCGGGGCGCGCGAAGAGGGGCGGGGAATGAGAGGGATGGAAATCGATGAGGTGCAGAGAATCATTGAGAGGGCTCCCGCGTTTGGCTGCCTCCGCGTGCGCGTGGGCATAGGAGAGGCTTAACGCGTGGGGTGACGTGATTGGATGCAAAGGACCGCGGCCTCGAAGGTTCCGAAAGCAAGGATCCCACGCCACGCAAAGAGCCATCGCTTAATCAGAAGGCGCGGGACGTCACCGCGATTTCCAATTTCTCCGAGGGGCTCTCCAAAAACTTTAATGACATGGCATCGCTGGTCGCCCGACAATCCTAGGCGACATGATATGTATGATTTCAGGTTTAATATAGTTTAATATAGTAATATATATTTATAATATTACTCCAAATAAATAATAGTACTGTCAAATATAACATATAGTTTAATAGACGATATTATCAATTCCACCGGTATGACTTGTATTTATCGAAGCCAGTATGACCGGTATTATCGAGTATCGAAGCTGGCATAACTGGTATTAATCAGTATTGAGCTGATATTGATCAGTATTGTACATAGAGCTACTTTTGTATTAGTTTAAGTGCAAAAATGGTACATAACGGCTAGTATCGATAGGGTATTGATAACTATGGTTGAGTACCATTAGCAATGGCTAATGAGCTAAGGGTACGAAAGTTTTAACAAATGCTTTATTTTAGTTCAAATCATGTATCTTATCATATATTTATATTATTTCTTTAGTTTTTAAGCCATTTTTAAGGCCTTTATATACTCTTTATCGACATTATATATTTGTTTTTGGGACTCGTATATGTGTTAAATAACTTCACATGGTCTAATTATGATATGAGGTGCTCGATTTTCATGATGTAAGATCAAGGATAATTTTATAGCCATGAAACCTGACGAATACTTGTGCCAACCACCATCTCAATACACAACCTGCAAGACGTGAATTCACTTATGAACATGCTTTGATACTCGTCTATTCAACCACCCAAAAGTAGACATATGTTCTTCTACAAGACACAAGGAATAGAGGCATCAGAACACAAGCCGTTCAATCAAGAGCATAAGCTTTAATCAATAACGAGTCCGAGTTACATGGACGTGCTACAATGACTTATATATCCCCTTAAAACATCTAAAATAGCTTGGATTCAAATACAAGCAAAAAAAAAGAAACCCTAAATTTACAACCGTCACTTTGTTGCAGATATTGTTACGTACACACGCCAAATATGGAGTTAGCACTATGTCCATTGTGTGGGCCTTAGAATAAAGTTTCCAACGAGAATTTGTCCATTCTAAACGGACTACGTTTGTGAAAGTTATCGCGTTTTAATTGAGCTCTACTGTTTGTTCTGAACCCGCCACATCCTTGGCTCGCACGCATTCAGCCCGTGAGCGCCATGCGACCAGCACACTTGTCCTTGCGCCCTTGGTGTTGGGTCACGTGCCACTCCCCGTCAAGGTTCATCTTCTTGCCACTCCATGTGAAGGTCGGTCGCTCAATGTGCATTGGCCGATGTAGCCACCTTGCTTCCATACCTATATGTGCTAGTCTTAACACACCCTCAGATCCGCGTGCCCTGAATATTACACTCACAAACAACGACAACCAACAATACTACCAAATTACTAAAAATTTCAGATGACCTCTATTCATTCAGAGTCAAATTCAAGACAACAACAACAAGGAATAGTCACTACATAACCATATGAGCATAAATATCATGGAAGAGCGAGTACAACCTATAGCAACCACATAACTATCTATCACACTTAAACTAAGAAACAACAATATAATATAGCTACAACATAACTATGAACAACAACATAACTATATTGTGAACATGAACCAAAAATCACATGAACAAATTAAGAGACATAAGCTCCAACAAGAATACGATTATGCAACCATAAACTCACAAAAGAAAACTAGACCACAAGTAATGACTTTAACAATGACACCAGCTACAAGATGAAATCTATTACAACAACTTTAAATACACGGTTGTCTAAAGTGAGTGATAGCAAGTGTGGAAGTAGTGATAAAGCCCTTTCCCATATACCGATCTTGAGGTACCTAAAACAAAAAGCATTACAACAAGCGTGAGTCCAAAACTTAGCAAAGTGTATAATAAAACAATAACATAACCAATTATCACATTTAAATCCAACAAAGGTGAATCCACAACTCAACCAATACGTAAGAAGCAATATCATGCCAGTTATCACATTTATCACATTGGGCATCTTTGGATGAGTTCACGACTCATCCACATAACCATTTATCACAATCATCAAATTAACCATCATTCATCATTAACAACGCTATGCAATGCAAATATGCTTGTATGCTCATATGCACCTTTCATAGCTTATACCGGTATAGCTTGAGTGCACACCCGTCGATGTCACACTCTCATTCCCTTCCATCCCAGTGGAGGGGCTTACCGAAGTAGGTCTTACTCAAGAGTACTCAGGTCAAGTCATATACCTTTCTTACCGACCTAGCCTATGCACTTCGGATTAGTTATATGACTCTTTTACCGACCTGGCTCATTTGCACTTTTAATGATATGAATGTTAGTGATGCAACACTTTTCAATAACCAATCACCATGTACCAACAATTCCCAAGTGACCATCCACATCATGTACTCAATATCATCATCTCAAGATCACAAGCATAAATAATGACAATGATTAATATTAATCATATAAAATAATAAGGTGTTATTTATCAATCTAAACAAGAATTCATTTCACAACCAAATTATCATTTTACTATGCACTTGCCCTTTTAACCACAAGAAACGGGTAGCGTGAGGTTGAATCCACTCTCAAGTCGTAACTCCTGCAATATATGTATGCGTCCAACTCAAAATCATGCCGCAACAATTCATACATCAAATATAATGACGTCACCTATATGCACTACCCCGGTTCTAATCTCACTCACTGGACAGCTCACCCCTTTGTTGTCCCGGCGGTCAAATGACCAAAATTTCTGACCTAAGAGCACAAACAAAAGAAACTATAAACTTTATGAAAACTACCGAAGGTTACTCTCCAAATTCTAGTTAATCAACTTCATCAATTAAACCAACTAGCTTTTCATTTCCTGCCCTGAAAAACTATTGTGCTGCCCCACTGGACAGCAACCTTCGGAAATTCATAACTAAATCTATACAGCTCTAAATAAAGCAATCTAGGACATTTCTGAAAACTACAGGAAAATATCTAGCTTTCTCTAGTTATTGAAATAAATTAATTTGGCAACTAAACAGCCCCAAACTGCATAAAACCGAGACAGAATATAGCAGCAAACAGAATCTACACCGACGGCTTCAACAGGCCATAACTTTCTATCTGCTTTACCAAATTTCGTGTTCTCGATCTCTAATGATGCTTAAGATAATAATCCACGTTTTTCACAACATCCAACCCTTCTAGGACTGAACAAAAGGGCCCCAAAATCCGACCTGAACTTCAGATACAGAACTGCCTGAAGTCTGATCTTCCAGCCATGATCCAAATATGGACAGCACACTTCAACAGATCATAACTATGTTTATACAATTCCAAATTAAACAAACAAATACATTTTTAGAATCTGCAGGAAATTTCACAATTTTTTCTGGGTATTGAGAAAATTTTATTCGCCTTCTAATTAGCTCTAAACAACACAAATTCGCAGCTACTGCTAACAGCAGCAACTCTGGACAGCAAACACAAAAATGACCATAACTTCCAAACGGCTGAACAAAAAATCGTGTTCTTCCACTCTAATTAATCACAAGACTACGATCTACAACTTCTTCTATAGCCAACCTCTCAGGAAATGGCTCTAGGGACCTCAAATCGCAGTCCCAAAAACAGCATTGCATAGCCCGAAAATTCAGAATTTCTCCCCAAACCCTATAACCACCCCCCAAAATCCCCAAATATAAACCCTATAACACCCAATCTAGCCCGGCTCCTTCAAAAAACAGCAAGCAAGCTACCACAAACCTAGAAATCCTTACCACCTCTTACCTTCCCTTACTCTCAAGGAGGAACAAAGGGGGAGGGAGGAGCTCGATTGGGGAGGAGTAGCAGCAGGGAGGAAGCTTCGGCTAGGGGAGGAGGAGCAGCAGCTGGGAGCTTCGGTTGGGGAGTAGTAGCCAACAGGGAGCTTCGGTTGGAGGAGGAGGAGCAGCAAAGAAAGCTTCAGTTGGGGAGGAGGCTGGGAGAAAAAGTTAGGAGAAAAGGTGGGAGTGGGGTTAGGTGAGGGAGAAAATTAGGAAATTTTCCCCCACGCGGTCTAAAATTTAAACCCTGAAGCTCACAGACAGGCCCACCAAAATTCTCCAAACCGACTGCAAGAGGGACCCACACCCCGACTGAATTTTCCTTAACCTGGAAATGTTCTGTGGTATTACATTCTCCTCCCCTTAAAGGAATTCGACCACGAATTCCCAAAACGCCTAACAATACTACCTCGAGTTCTAGATCTCTCAGGGACTTCTTAAATAAGGAATTCCACAGCAACGTTCTCAACCTACAACCTCAATGCACCCACGCAAGGACTCAGTCATATCCAATCGATATGCCATATTCTCATTTCATACTACTATCGCAATAGTCTAATGAAACTCAGAAAAACTTTCCTTTGACACTACAAGGTACGACCTCCAAATAACCAATGATTCCTCTCGTAAGAACATGGTACCAATCTCTAAACTCAACTCTAAATTCCCTCTTCAACTTCAATCGCAAAACTCGATCTCTCTCGACCTCTCTACCACGGATCGCTCAACTCTAGACGATAGTAACCACAGAAGATATTTCAATCTCGCAAGCTTCTAAACCAATTCTAAATATATATATATCACCCATACCAGCCGCTTGAACATCCATGGTTCCAAACTTGAGCCTCCCAGGAACCAAAACACAGATTCCAAACTCTCCCAAGAAGATAAGGATCGAGCCATGCAAAACCTCCGTTATTCTCCACTCTTTAACAATTGAGGAACACATCTAACAAAGGCAATGCCCAAAAGTCTTTACTAACCCATACTCGCTTCTCTTCCTAAGGTCTCACACCCAAATTCTTTTACTCAAAGAACCAAGTCAAAGAGTACAATACCTTATTGCACTCAACAAAAGCCAATGGTCAATTCCTTTCCTTTTCCCAAGCTAGAATGCAAAAGGAAATCTTGATTCTTTTTGTCAACATAAACCACTTTCATCACCTTAAAACCAAGGCGCGAAACTTCACATCGGGGAGACACTCAATTTAGAAGAGAAATATCACATAACCCGTTTTTCTAAAAGATTAAACTCACTTTTACCAACATAAATTATCTCACTTTTGTCAAAGCAAATCATCTCATGTTTACCCAAAGCCAAACAATTTGAAGGAGAAAATCATTCCTGGAACCCAAATGTCTTTCACACAACAACCAACACCTTTCTCAAAAGAAAGGAGAAATTCTCATTCGCAACAAAAGAACCACTTCACAAGGAACAATTATAAGAATTACCTTTTAGAGACATTCACAATTACTGCACCTTTTAATTAAATCCAACTCTAGCCGAAATAGAACTTCTAATATCTCCCAATCCATAATTCCCAAGGCCTTACATTGAGTTTGGTTGATTCCTTTAGCTGATACTGCAATAGATAACTCAAATGCATGCTAAAGAGCGCATTCCATTCATACACCCTTAATAAAAAATCACTCAAATCAAGACTTGGGCTAATTTTCTTAGTAAAGACAATTGAATGGCGTTATTCCACGAGGTAACGCCTTCTCCATCCACCACATATTACTTCATGATTAATCCTTCTTTCATCCTCATTTTCAATCATCAAAGCTAACTTCGTAACTTGGTAAAAATGAAAACTAACCTGGGGAATCTCTAATACACATAAATCAGAGTGCCTTAGCTAAAGGCATCCATCTATAAGACCACACGAACAAATGAATCCATATACCTTCAAAAGAAGGTTCACCTCAAATCCCATCATCTCTACTATTCTAATATGCTTACCATTAGAGGTTTCAATAGTCACAATTATCACCTTAAGCAACCCCTCAAGATTTAATATGAATTACGTAACTACTCTCCCTTTAATTACTTTTTCCAATAATTATATCCACGATTGGCAAATGCTATCATCCAACATTAAAACAATTCTATCTCATGATAATCATCAAGGGAAAACATGCCATATTTTTAAACACATTCAACCTATCAGTAACTATCACATAAGACAGTGCATTAACAATTCTTTGGTCTACAACCCATAATGAACCATCAGTCATTGGTCATACAACTTCATAATCTAAATTTTTAAGGCCTACCTTTTCAAGGAAACTCTCATCAGGATCAACATTTAATTTTCATACAACCCCTAGGTCAATATCTCGACAATCGAAACTTATTCACTCCATAAATTACTCCAACAATTAAATATTATCTCTACAAGACAATGATTCGAAAATATGGCTCTAACATAGTCATCCGCCAAGGATAAAACCATACACCAAGACAATCATTCCAATAATTCTTCATACTCTGATTATATCCTTGTTTTAAGTCATTCTATCCATATACCATACCAATAGCCTAATATCTCCAATCAACTTTCAATTTAGGATCACCTACCACCACGATTAAATTTCTCTACCAACACCTTATCTTAATTCGCCTTTAAACAATGAACTGAAATTACATTAACATCAACGAGAACTTACATCATCTCAATGATCTAACTATGCATCAAAGTTTTAAACTTTCTCGATTATCACCTACCCTTAATGATAGGGTGAGACCCCAAATTTAATTACTGCAACAATTTCTTAGCATGATCCAGAACACAATTAATCATTTCTCACTATAAAATAATCTATGACCACAGAAGTTTATCCAGTTTTAAACTGAAGACATCCATTACATTTAATTGAGTCAACGCGTAAGATACTATTGAAGTACGTCATTCTATATGACACACAATTACATACCAAGAACATGTTAAACCATACTCCTACTATAGACCAAAAAAAAATTCATAGCATAGTGTGTCAAAATTTTAATTAATTAGCCAACCTACATTTGGTTTTAAGGTTATTGACCTAAGGCAAGTTTTTAAAGAATAACCCTAATCAAGTTTCAATTTTTTCCCAAGTCAAATTTTTAGTTCACTCTAAGATCATTTACTAATTTCTATACACCACGGACCTAATGCACGCCCTGATACTAACTGTAACATCCCGGCACCCATGTGCCCCGAATGTTACACCCACAAACAGCGACAACCAACAATACTACCAAATTACTAAACAAATTCAGCATAACCTCTATTCATTTAGTGTCAAATTCAGCACAACAACAACAAGGAATAGTCACTACATAACCATATGAGCATAAATATCATGGAAGAGCAGAGTACAACCTATAGCAACCGCATAGCTATCTATCACACTTAAACTAAGCAACAACAACATAATATGGCTACAACATAACTATGAACAACAACATAACCATACTATGAACATGAACCAAAAATCACATGAACAAATTAAGAAACATAAGCTCCAACAAGAATACGATTATGCAACCATAAATTCCTCACAAAAGAAAACTAGACCACAAGTAAGGGCTTTAACAATGACACCAACCACAAGATAAAATCTATTACAACAACTTTAAATACATGGTTGTCTAAAGTGAGTGATAGCAAGTGTTGAAGTAGTGCTAAAGTCCTTTGCCATATGCCGATCTTGAGGTACCTAAAAGAAAGCATTACAACAAGCGTGAGTTCAAAACTCAGCAAAGTGCATAATAAAACAATAACATAACCAATTATCACATTTAAATCCAACAAGGGAGAATCCACGACTCAACCAAAATGTAAGAAACAATATCATGCCAGTTGTTACATTTATCACATTGGGCATCATTGGATGAATTCATGACTCATCCACATAACCATTTATCACAATCATCATATTAACCATCATTCATCATTAGCAAGGCTATGCAATGCAAATATGCTTGTATGCTCATATGCACCTTTCATAGCTTATAACAGTATAGCTTGAGTGCACACCCGTCGATGTCACACTTTCATTCCCTTCCGTCCCAGTGGAGGGCCTATTGATGTAGGTCTTACTCAAGAGCACTCAGGGCAAGTCATATACCTTTCTCACCGACTGGCCTATGCACTGGATTAGTTATATGACTCTTTTACCGACTTGGCTCATATGCACTTTTAATAATATGAATGCTAGTGATGCAACACTTTTCAATAATCAATCACCACGTACCAACAATTCCCAAGTGACCATCCACATCATGTACTCAATATCATCATATCTCAAGATCACAAGCATAAATAATGACAATGATTAACATTAATCATATAAAATAGCAAGTTGATATTTATCAATCTAAAGAAGAATTCATTCGACAACCAAATTATCATTTCTACCATTCACTTGCCTTTTTACCCACAAGAAATGGAGTGACGTGAGGTTGAATCCACTCTCGAGGTCACAACTCCTGCAATATATGTATGCATCCATCTCAAAATCATGCAGCAACAATTCATACATCAAATATAATGACGTCGCCTCTACGCACTACCCGGTTCTAACCATCTTACTCACTGGACAGTCACCCCTTTGCTGTCCCGGTGGTCAAATGACCAAAATTTCTGACCTAAGACCACAAACAAAAGAAACCATAAACTTTATGAAAACTACCGAAGGTTACTCTCCAAATTCTAGTTAATCAATTTCATCAATTAAACCAACTAGCTTTTCGCTTCACCTACTGAAAACCATTCTCTGCCTCATTTGGACAGCAAGCTTCGTAAATTCATAACTAAATCTATACAACTTCAAATAAAGCAATCTAGGACATTTATGAAAACTACAGAAAAATATCTAGCTTTCTCTAGTTATTGAAATAATTTGATTTGGCCACTAAACAGCCTTAGACTGCATATAAACCGAGACAGAATCGTCAAGAAACAGAATCTACACCGCGCTTCAACAGGCCATAAGTTTCTATCTCGCTTACCAAAATTCGTGTTCTCGATCTCTAATGAAACTTAAGACAATAATACACATTTGGCACAACATCCAAACCTTCCGAACTGAACAAAAGGGCCCCAAAACCTGACTTGAACTTACAGAACTGCCTGATGTCCGATCTTCCACCATGATCCAAATCTCGGTAGCACACTTCAACAGTTCATAACTATGTTTATACAATTTCAAATTATGCAAAGAAAGACATTTTTAGAATCTACAGGAAATTTCACAATTTTTTTTAGGTATTGAGAAAATTTGATTCAGCTTCTAATTAGCTCTAAACAACACAAATCCGTAGCTATCGCTATGATGAGGAACTCTGGACATCAAACACAAAAATGGCCATAACTTCTAAACGGCTGAACCAAAAATCATGTTCTTGGACTCTAATTAATCACAAGACTACGATCTACAGCTTCTTCTACAGCTAACCTCTCAGGAAATGGCTCTAGTGACCTGAAATCGCAGACCCAAAAACAGCCATTGCACAGCCCGAAAATTCAGAACTTCTTCCCAAACCCTAGAACCACCATTCCTCCAAAATCCCCAAATCTAAACCCTAGAACACCCAATCTAGCATGGCTCCTTATAAAAAACCACAAGTAATCCACCACATACCTATAAATCCTTACCTCCTCTTACCTTCCCTTACTCTTAAGGAGGAAAAAAGGGGGAGGGAGGAGCTTACTGTGAGGAGGAAGCAGAGGGAGGAAGCTTGGCTAGGGGAGGAGCAACAGTGAGGAGCTTGGTTGGAGTAGGAGGAGCAACAAAGAAAGCTTGGTTGGGGAGGAGGTTGGGAGAAAAAGTTAGGAGAAAAGGTGGGAGTGGGATTAGGTGAGGGAGAAAATTAGGAAATTTCCCCCACGCAGTCTAAAATTTAAACCCTGAAGCTCACAGACAAGCCCACCAAAATTCTCTAGACTGACTGCAAGAGGAACCCACACCCCGACTGAATTTTCCTTAACCTAGAAATGTTATGCGGTATTACACTAACAATGCAAGTGATAAACTCTAGATGTTTTTGTGCCTATCCTCCCTTACCTCCTATTGGTCACACCATTCTCCCATGCCTTCATATCTGAGTACTCACAAGATATTTGTACAAGGAAACTTCCAATTCTCATTGGAAGCAAAGTTATATTCATTTAGTAGAAATGTAATATATTGAGTTAGTTTCTTAGCGCGTGATCACGTTATTGGTCTTTCAAACATGTTCGAAGCATCTCATGAATAATAGAAAAAGAATATGAAGAAGAAGATGATGACGATGTAGGAGTTGTCATAAGGATCCCCACATCATCCTCCCCGTCTTTCCCTCGACTCTTTATCCTGTGGTCCAAAGAAAAGAGATAAATATGATATATTAAAAGTAGAACTTACAACATAATAATCTCCTGCAAGTTTAACCTTATAAGCATTGTCATTGATTTTCTCAAGAAACTTGAATGTACTATCTCCTCTAGGCATCAATTTGGACTTTCTACTATACAGAAAGCATTTTTTCTCAAGTAAACCCACCAAGTCACTTGGCTCAAAAAGCATTTTGTTTCTAGACTTGGTGGTTTTATCAGCATAAGAACATGTTTTCTATTCAATTATTTTTTTGGTGGTTGCATGAAGTTTCTTAGAAAATTTAGCACATTGAGAAGCATCCATATTGGCACATTCTTGTAAAAGAAGTGGTAATAACTCAAGTGGTGTAATGGGTTTAAAACTATACACCACCTCAAATGGAAAATGTTAAGTAGTAGAATGTACCACACTATTATGCAAACTCCACATGTGATAAACAATCTTCCCACTCCTTAATATTCTTCTTGATAATCCTCCTCAAGAGCATAGACAATGTTCGATTCACCACTTTGGTTTGACCATCAGTTTATCGATAACATGTTGTAGAAAATAGTAACTTAGTACAAAGCTTTGCTCACAATGTCTTCCAAAAGTAACTAATGAATTTGACGTCACGATATGAAACAATAGTTCATAGAACACCATGCAATCTCGCAATTTCCTGAAAGAACAAATCAACAATATGTGAAGTATTATCACTCTTATGATAGTGAATAAATCGAGCCATCTTAGAAAAACTATCCACTACCATAACAATAGAGTCTCTCCCCCTCTTAGTTCTAGGTAATCCAAACACAAAATCCATACTAATGTTTTCCTAAGGAGCACTAGGAACACGAAGAGGAGTATACAAACTGTGTGGGTTCAATTTTGATTTAGCCTTATGACAACTGATACATTGTTGTACAAACCATTTAACGTCACACCTTATCTTAGGACAATGAAAATGATCGATCAGCATCATGAGAGTCTTCTCTCCAAAAGTGTTCCATCAATCCATCTGCTTGAGATTCTTACAATAACAACAATCGAACAAAAGAATCTAGGACACAGTTTGTTAGCATGAAACAAAAAGCAATTATGAATACGAAAGTTATGCCATCCTTTTCCATGTTGACAATTAGAAAATGGTGCTAAAAATTCTTTACCATGATTATAAAATTCTTTTAAACTTTCTAATCTAGGAAAATTTACTTCTATTTAGGTTAAAAGAACAATTTTCCTAAAAAGACTATCAACAAAAACTGTCTATTGTCCTTTGATGCGGATATGCACACATCCAGTACTTTCCAGTTTAATATTTTAATTAGCTGGAAAGAATTACTAAGCCACATCAAATATCAATAGGTGAATAATTTCCTTAAGCAATTTTTGTTATATTTTCACGATAATTTTATACTACCTACTAGAGGGTACTTGCTTGTTATTAGGTATGAAGATTGCACAAAAATCAATATTGGTGCTAAATTGCGTGAATGTATTATGGTAGACCCCAGTGAGAGGCGAGGGAGGACAGGAGCCACATGGAGATACTATTCATGTGTACTGTTCATGTACTCTATATCCTTCCATACATACCATCAAAGAAGAAAGGAAAGAAGCAAGAAAGAAGAAAGGAAAAGAAGAAAGGAAGGAGAGATATTAGCAATCTTCAAGTAAGGAAAGAGATCACCATGACAAAACAAGAGATATGTGCAATATTCAAGCAAGGAAAGAGATCACCATTTCTTGGCAAGAAGGGATCTCAGCGATCTCCAAGAAAGGAAGGTGATCACCATGACATGGCAAGAGGAGATTGTTGCCATATTATGTAATAATTTGTTTCTAAACAACTAATATTGTTTCCAATTAGATGGGAGGCATGGTATTGTTCATGGGTACTATTTCAAACTGCTCATGCAGCCCACCCCTATATGTTCTATTATACATCCATTGTAAATGTAACTACGAGTTTTCAGATTAAAGATATACTCTTGATTCTATGGTTTGTGCTCCAATGCCCCCATTAGAATAGGGAGTTCCAATCTAAAATTATCACCGTTGTTCTTGCAACTTCTTGAGGTGATTGCAAGGAAATGTGCGCCTACTTTCGGCGTGGTCAAGTAGGCGAGGATTAAAGCGTGTTTTTGGGCGAATTCACGTGTCGCAGGTTGCCATATCAAGATGGTGGTTGGCGTTAGTATTTGTTAGGGTTCATGGGTCCAAGTTATCATATTCATCATCGCAAGATCGGGCCACCCCTTATCATCTTGGTATCAGAGCATGGTTAAGTTGTGACGAATTTCTATCCCTAGATTTGTTTTACTTTTTTGTTCCATTTCAAAAATTATCCCACAATAATTAAATGCTTAGTTTAATCTATAATTTTGGTGAGTTTTGCTATGTTTTGATCCAATAGATTACTTGCATTAGTTGCTGATCGTTTTTCCTTCGCGTAGCTTTTTGTTTCAATTATGTCTAGTTCGGTGTTTTACTCATAAATTTCACATATGAACTCAGATATTTGTGTTCATATACTCTATTGAAAGCTTAGGACATAATATTTAATTTATTCCATAGTGAACCTTCCAGATTTGGTTGTTTTTGAACTTTAATCTAGCTAACAAGTGTATTGCCCTAGAAAAACCGAATTAGGGTTTCTTGGATTGTTTTTGAGTTCTAGTTTTTCCTTTGATTTCTAGAGTCTAGTGGCATCTAAAAGATATAAAATCACAAAAATATCAGTACACATACCTTTGGGAACCAAATTCATCCTTTGCGAATACTTTGATCCCAATTGAGACTAGCTATTTGACATTGCTTAGGGTTGTTTATATTGATACATTGCATAACATTGAATGATCATATCATTGTATTATCTTGAGACATCAATTTTGGTATTTCAAAACTTTTCTCATAATTGTGTTTGCTGAAAGTCACAAAAGAACAAAAAAAAGAAAGAAAGAGCCAAAAGGCCAATAAAGAAAGAAAGAAAAAGAATGGAGAAGAAAATAGTGGTCGGTCGCACTATATTGAGCAAAACTCTAATTTGTGTTCGAAATTTTCAGATTGTGCAATTGTATTAATTAGTGAGCAATCTTGTGCCCTTTTTACATTCTTGAAGCAATAAGCTAATGTCTCTCTATGACTTGTGCAATAGACCTTTCGTGCCTCACTTATATTTTTATTGCTCATTCCTTAATTACACAAGTGTTATTATATTTGTGTATGTGTTGCCTTCAATTTCACTTATATCTTTGAGATCGGCAACTAGGGCTTGTAAATTCTAGTTTGGATTATTACTTATCATTACAATAACTAGAATTATTAGGTTGTATAGGATCAACACTAACCCTCCAATCTCCACATATTAGCCATTGTCTCGCAGTAGGCCGACTATGAATTCGCTTGAGTAATCACCTTTGTCATGTCTATCACCACCGAGTGCATACAATACCTTAATCCAAAGAGGAGTAGTAAGAACTTGGGTGGTAAGTGAGAGGTGAGCTTGAGTGATTCGACATATATTCCACAAATACATTTGCTTTTTCTTGCTACTAATCATGGCAAGTTATTGAGCACGAGGAACTTCCATTCTATGGAAGTAATGATCTAGAGGAGTATATCACTTGGAAAGAATAAATGGAAAAGGTGATCAAATTTCAAAAGGTTTCCAAAGACAAAGAGGTAATGCGTGCCACTATTGAGTTTGAGGACTACGCTTATAGTTGGTGTCAACAACCTTTAGGGAAAAACATCATTACATCTTGGTTGGATTTATAGATGATCATGAGAAGAGAGTTTGTGCCAAGCTATTACGAGAAAGAGCTACTTCGTCACTTGGAGAGTATTACACAAGGGTGCAAACTAGTCCAAGATTATTATATTGAGTTGAAATGTACAATGCGAAGTGCCGGTATCACTAGTGCATTAAAGAGAAGGCATACTTCAAAAAGGTTTGAATTTTAATATCATTCTTGCACTTCAACATATGTATTTTAGAACTATATTTAATCTTGTGGATAGTGCTATAGAGGAGGAAAGAAAACATAAAGAGCATCGTATACCTAGGTTTAATCTTTGGACACCAATTCATGAGAGCCACATAGCCAAAATAAGTGAAGTTGTTGAAAAGAGTGAGCTATGTGATCCCACTATATGTGAGGTTGACAACATTGAAACTAAGAGTGTGAGAGATACAGAAAGAAATGAGAGAAGAAGTTGAAAACAAAAGTGATGATATTTACGACAATAACGACTTACTCTCTATTTCTAGTGTTGTTTATCACATTGTGCAAGTTGACATTGTCAATAAGGAGATGAACGATATACAACCTACACCTCTTGAGATGAAAGATGAGGAGATAGCCACCGTTGGAGAAGGAACAAATGCCATACTATGGATAGATCATGAAGCTGTGCTACCTACAACATCTACATCAACTGATGAGAACATTAAAGGTAATTACAAATGTGTTGAATTGGTAGTACATCAAGAAAAGGTGAGTGAATGTGAGAATTCTTGTGCCAAATTAGAGATTCCATGTTCTGATTTTGATATAATTAATTTACATAATGTGGAATTTATTACTCATAAAGAAGTTTTTACTAGAATATTTCATGAAGATTCTTTATGCTATATTATATTTGATGAACCTTTAGAGCTATCTAGCGTACTTGAAAAATTATCTAAAATTGCATGCTTAAAATCGCTAGTTAGTTCCTACGCCGACTATAAATTCAATTTGATTGGAGATTATAGTAAAGACAACAAATTTCATGTTCATCGAATATGCATTATTTGGGATAAACTTGCTGAATTGAAGTTACATGTTAAGCCATGTCATGAACACATCGAGATGAGTTTAAGTGCTTGTTGTTCAGGACGATATATGATGCTTACTTGTTCATCTTTGCTTATACAATTCTATAATAATCAGAGTAGCGCAGCTGAAGCATGAAAGGCATCTAAAATCTTTTTGTCCACGGTATTTCAGTTTGATATTGTGAACATGACATATGCACATATGACTAAATTAAGCTATTTGCCACAACCTTTCGAGGTACATTTTCATCCTATGTTGAAAAGGAATGTCAAGACTGATGATGAATACATATACAATGCATATATTTTCCTCTTTGTTCAGTACATTTTCCGATTATCAGAAGACAAGGCAAAAGCCGAGGACGGTTTTTCTTGAAGAAGGGGAGGATGATGTGGATATGCACACGTCTAGTACATTCTAGTTTAATATTTTAATTAACTGAAAAGAATTACTAAGCTGCACCAAATATCAACAAGTGAATCATTTCCTTAGCAAATCTTTGTTATATTTCCACGATAATTTTATACTACCTAATAGAGTGTGCTTGATTGTTATTAGGTATGAAGATTGCACAAAAATCAATATTGGTGCCAAATTACGTGAATGTATTATGGTGGACCGTAGTGGGAGGCGAGGGAGGATGGGAGCCACATGGAGATACCATTCATGCGCATTGTTCATGTACTCTATATCCTTCCATATATACCATCAAAGAAGAAAGGAAAGAAGCAAAAAAGAAGAAAGGAAAAGAATAAAAGGAAGGAGAGATATTAACAATTTTCAAGTAAGGAAGAGATCACCATGACAAGGCAAAAGATATGGGCAATCTTCAAGCAAGGAAAGAGATCACCATGTCTTGGAAAGAAGGGATTTCAACGATCTACAAGAAAGGAAGGTGATCACCATGACATGGCAAGAGGAGATTGTGCCCATATTATATAATAATTTGTTTCTAAAAAACTAATATTGTTTCCAATTAGATGGGGGTTGTATATAGGAGGCATGGTACTGTTCATGGGCACTATTATGAACTGTTCATGCAGCCCACCCTTATATATTCTATTGTACATCCATTGTAAATGTAACCACAAATTTTTAGATTAAAGATATACTCTTGATTCTATGGTTTGTGCTCCAATGCCCCCATTAGAATAGGGAGTTCTAATATAAAATTATCACTGTTGTTCTTACAACTTCTTCGGGGTGATTGCAAGGAAACATGCGTCTACTTTCGCTTGGTCAAAAGTAGGTGAGGATTAAAGCGTGTTCTTGGGTGAATTCACGTGTCGCAGGTTGCCGTATCGAGGTGGTGATTGGCGCCAGTATTCGTCAGGGTTCACGGATATTAGTTATCATATTTGTCATCGCAAGATCGGGCCACCCCCTATCATCCTTTCTTGTATTTAAAAATATAGGGAAAGTTTCAATTAATTCTATCCATTTGGCATATCGACAGTTTAGTTTAGCTTGATATTTCAAATGTTTCATATAAGAAGGAATAGCAAATTCTTTAGGCCAAACGTATTGTTGCCAAGTTCAAGCACACGTACCAAAGAATACAATTCTTTATCAACTTTCTATTTGTCTCTCAATTTAGCTCGATGTGTTTCATTTTTGGCAAGATGGAAATCACTAGATATTTGCCTATCATGTTCTTTCTCTTGTTGTTTCTTCAATTGTTCAGCAATAATTTGATTGTATGAGTCATGGGCAATAAATTTTTAGTTGTAACTTTGTACTTAAAAAGAATAGTATTTTCACGCCCATTATGTATTGCTCCTATATCAAACTTCCAAGGTCTACCCAACAACAAGTGACAAACGGTTGCATGATTTCAATGAGTGAAACAGTTAGCATAATGTCATACTTGGTCTTTGTGGCTACTTGGATAATTTTTAAACCTCTTTTAGGATGCATTTCATACATACATGATGAAGGGGGGGGGGAGAAAATGCTCTCTTGATGCCTATAATGACAAAAGGGGGAGAAATTATGAAAAAGGCATCATCAAAGGGGAAGAAATGAGAATACATATTGGTTCTTATGATCATGGTGAAAATTGCTCTTTCTAAGGATCATAAACAAAATTGAGTTTTTGGAAGATTTCTTGGATTTTTAGTGCTTTTGTGGAAAACTTATTCTTTCTCTTGGCTTGTTGTAACACCTAAATTTTGTCATAATTTAAATTTTGAAGTATTTTTGACTTTTGTGATTTTGGGAATTTGTTGAAATATATTTAGAATTATTCAAATAAAGCCTTCCTTGAAAAAACAATTAAATAATGGAAAAGTTTGTGCAAAGTTTTGTTGGAAATATTTTATTTGAGTCCCAAATAGCTCAAAGTATTTTCTAGAAATTTTCTGGAATTTTACTATTTTCTTTAGCCAAAACTATTTCCTCGAATTATTTTTATTGAAAAGGATTTAAAATCTCAAAGCTTGCTTGGGCGAAACCTTTGGACCGCCCGATCTTGTGCCCTCGCCCAACTTCGTCGCCCACGCACCATGACCCGCCATGAAACCCTAGCCGCCGCCTCGCCGCGCTGGATCGGCATCGTGCATCTAAGAAGCCGCGCGCCCTCGCCGTTTTCGCGGTTGGATCGCTGGCGCGTGGACACCGAGATTTCGCCACGTCGTTTCTTCCTCGCGAGATCGCCGAGCAACGGCCGCCGCATGTTCGCTGTTCGCCAAGATTGCGCCGCACGCCGAGGCGCTATTTAGTGCGCCGCGCCACCGTCGTCTGCGCATTTCAAGACGCCTGTAGCCCTAGCGCACGCCTTCCAAAATGCCCCGTTTGCCCGCACTTCGCCTTAGTTGTTCCTCTGCGCGCCATCGTTTCTCCGCCGCTTCCTTCGCCATCGGTCCACTCCCGCCGCCGAGAGGTCACGAGCACCGCCGAGTCAAGCGTCGAATCGCTAGATCTTCTCGTCGGGAACCACCGAACGCCGTCGACTACGTCGTCTTCCTCATCTCCGCAAGTCTCGCACCGCCGACGCCATCGCCCGAGTCCGAGCCTCGTTGACCGTCGGATGCGCAGGAGGAGGGTAAGGATCGTGCCACGCCGCCTTCTCTGCTTACTTTTAGTTTGTATCCGTGCCGTTAGATCTGTTATGGACGGTGCGGATTAACCCTAAGGTTTACACGTTAGTTGAATCTTGATCGTTAGATCTAAAGTGAACGGCTTGGATTAGATCTAATTTCGCGCTATGTTTTGTCTTAGCCGTTGGATCGTTAGTGAACAGCGTGAGATTGTGCCACGCTTCCTTGTGCATAGTAAACCCCATCGGTAACTGCGCGTTGGATCGGATCGAGCAGAGAGTCTAGATCTGGTTTTGCCCTAGATCCGCGCTGCTCAACTTTGAGCGTCGTGGCGGAGATGATGCCGCACTTCACCGAATCATGTGCGGACGCGCGTGCGCGTTGGTGAGGAGACCAAATCCAACCGTTGATTTCGGCGCACTGCTGGATGCGTGACGCGTGGGGCGTGGAGTCTGGCATCATCGCCGAACAGCGGGGTGAGATCCGACCGTTGGTTGAGCGAGCGGTCTGGATCTTGCCGCGTGTCGCGTCGGGATTTGCTGCGTATCGTCACTGACACCACGGCTTGCGTCACCTGGTGCACGAGCACAGTGCTGCCAGTCCACGGTGGACCAGAATCAAACCGTGGACCCAGCCCATGAACCGAAGCGACGTGGCGGCACCAGAGGCTGCCACGTGTCGTGCTGACGTCATCGCTGACGTCATAAATATTTTTATATATAAAAATATTTTGGCCGAAATTCATTTCTATGCTGACGTCATCATGACGCATTGCTGACATCATAAATGCGAATTTTCAGTATAAAAATAATTTGGAAAAATCGGATTTCTTAATTTCTGTATTTTCAGATTTTATTCAAACTTCAAATGACCATAACTTTTGCATTTTAACTCGGATTTGGGTGATTCAAATTTCTAAAAATTCATAAAATTGTGATCTATTTAATGATGAATTTTATTTGAATTTTGAGTTCATCTAGTCTTCTGTATTAGCTATTTATTGCATATTTTGTTTGTACACGAAGACGCGAATTTGCCGGAAAGTTTCGAGGAAGAATTCGTCGCTCAAGACCAAGCTTCGGAACAAGACCAGCAACTCTTTGAAGGCAAGTGATGCTTTGATCATTTTGATCCCAGCTTTTAAAATGTAATTTATGCTTTGAAGTTATGCATGCTTATTTATTTAAAATGAATCTAACTTAAATTGGGATAGTGTAGTTAATCAACCTATTCTGTTATGCCACCTTGAAATATTTAATTGTATGCCCTAAATCATTGTCACCCTAAGTTTGGTTGTACTGGTTGGATAATAATATGATGCCAACACGGGAGGCTAGACTGTGAGTAGATGCTTAGCCTTGCAACGAGTCATGAATGATCTTTTGGAAAAACGCTACAATATTGACTAATGGAGTATTGAATGTATTTTGAAAGTGGTGTGATGATGCCACATGATGAAATTGAAGTATGGAGACCTGTGTGGTTCCATACCGATGTTGAGCTATTGCTAGCATGTGTTGCACAATAATCAACTGGGTGGGAAATGATTTAGACTGGGGCAAGTGACAAGAGGCTGTGTGCCTGGTGGGCCTGTGTGGCATTGGGTTGATGAGTGTTGTGAGTTTGTGTGCCACAATGGGCTGTGTGCCACTGTTGAGTGTTGGAAGTCTTGCCTTGGTCAGTTAAGGACTTCACCTTGCAAGCCTTTGATCTCGATCACCAAGACAACCACATATCCGATATGGGATGGACCTAGTTGATTAGGGTTACGATATCTTCCCTCCGATACCTCGGGGTGACGAAGGCACGGGTGTATCTGCAGCGGGAGCGTACCTATGCTACGCCTTGGTGCCCATCCAACGGTGATTGGCCGGTCCTATACTTCGGCTCTGCGTGAGGGAAGTGATAGGGAAGGCAATACCAGAGAGGTTCTTTGGTTAAGGTAGAAGTTCCTGAAAAGCTTTGTTGCGGACAATCACCTGTGTGGTGAGCTGTTGTATCTTGTGGGTAAAGTGTACAACCTCAGAGAGTGTCAAAACTATTGAATAGCCGTGTTTGGTATTGAGCATTGCTCGGGATTACAGTCAAGGGGTAGATCTTCCTAAACAAAATAAGGGAAGGGTGGCTGTGTGCAGTGTTAAAAATGAATTGTTAAGGCTGTGTGCCGAGAACCTTCGAAGAAAAATCAATTGAAGAAATTAGTATTACTTATAACTGTTCCACTGCTTTAACCTAGTTAAGATATTGGTTTAAAAATGCTGCTTGATGCAAAAGAACCACATAAGCCAATCCTTTGGAATAAGCTTTGCATATAGTAATAGCGTTGCATTACAGACATTACTTGTTGAGTGCCTTGTGTACTCACCCCACCTTGCTTATCAACCCCAACATCAGTGGAGGAGTCTACACCAGCATGGGAGGAGGAGTACATCGAGGATACGAGCAACTAGGGGGCAAGCCCAGTCGGTTGCCTGTGGCAAGACGAAGGCTTCCACGACTTTTATTTATGTTCCGCTGCTATTTCTTGTTCTCTGAATAATGTAAGCCCTGCGTGGCTGAATTATCTGTAAGGAGACCATAAGGTCATACAATTCGGTTTATATAAATGTTTGCACTATTTACTGTTATATCGTTGTGAATTTCTGTGATGTGCAACCCTGTAAGACTGTGTGTGCTAGCGTGATCCTGGACTGGCACAAAATACACAGAGGGTCCGGATTTGCAGATTCGGGTCCCGACAGAGGTGGTATCAGAGCAGGCTGACTGTAGGTCTTGACCCTCACTAGATTAGTTGTGTCCGGGAGGATAAAACTATTTTCTAAAATTTAATCAACTTGAGAAAGAATATCAATGAAATCTCGACTTATATTTCCTCCCTTGTTTCATACCTATGCTGAATTTTTTTTAATTTTTTTGTTTAATTTAAACAAGGTTTATTTTGGCAGATGAGGATGATCCATACCTACGGAGAACGCACTGGAGGATACGCCGCTGAATTATGGCGTATGATGCAGTTGCTCGGAGGTTTTGATGAACCTAATGTCGAGGACTATGGTGGTGCGGCGGGACTTGACATCGCTGGGATGTCAAGATCACGATGTATGCTCGGGAGAGGGCGAGGCGAGCCGTCCTATCTACATTACGGCGGGAGGTCTTCTTTTGAGTAGGGATCCAGAGGCAAGACGTCAGCGTCACGGCGATTGCCCACGCTTACTCCTTGAGTTGGAGGCACCGTCTTTCATCACCATCCGTCGAGACAATCGTTTTGACAGGATGGAGCTTGTGGAGGAGGACGCCACGATCACCCACCTGGCGAGGTATGTTTCGCCCAGGAGGACGCCTTGGACGAGACAGTCTAGGAGCTGCAGAGGACCCGCGACGAGGTCACAGAGGCTAGGATACAACTGCGGGAGGGCTTAGCTCACTCCATGCAGAATATCCAGGAGTTGGAGATGGCTTTGTATGGACCCGAGCCTGAGCCAGTCCTGGAGTTACACGATCCAGATCCGGAGGAGCTGGAGCAGGAGGCACCAGTGCAGGAGCAGGCAGCCCCGGGATCAGCAGAGTCGATGGGGTCTTTTGCACCAGCCGTAGTAGGTCATCGAGGACGGTTGTCCGATGCGAGCACCCACGGTGTATACTCCGGGGAGCGCGGTGATGGGTTGGCTCGATGAGTGATCGAGTCTAGTAGAGTTTAGTGTCGAGACTCGAATGTTGAGTCGTGTCTTTTGCTTCAAAGTCACCATTAGGTACGAGTCGTCAGAGAGTCCTATGTTTGCTTACTTGCTTTTGGTTGTGAGTGTCTTGTATGTGTTGCATTGCCCTTAGGCACTTGTGAGCAACCATACTGCTTTATATTATATCAATAAAGTGGCTAAATAATTTAAGTTACACCTGTTTCCCCCACATAAGTTCTTTTACTTGTCTATGCTTTCTTCTTTTCTTAACCCTGGAAGTTGCAACAGATGGTGAGGACTCGCGGAAATATGGGAGCCAGTGAGCCGGAGCTAATCGGTGACAACGGAATGAAGAGTGATCCCTCAACCGCCAGGTCGATATCACGAGAACACAGGGCCTTCTGGCTGCCCAGACTCAACTTATGAACACGATGGCTCAAACCATGCAGCAGATATCCAACCAAGCTGCTGTGACTGTTCAACCTGAGGGTAACCATGGACCACACCCCTACTCAAGGTTGTCAGAGTTCATGCGAACTCGTCCACCCACCTTCTCAGGCAACGCCAATCCATTGGAGGCGGACGATTGGCTAAGGACAATCGAAAGGAAGTCGCACATCACCTAGTGTATGGGACATGAGAGGGTACTCTATGCCTCTCATCAACTCGAAGGAACCGCCGCAGTGGTGGGAAAACTTCGCACGACTCGCGAGGACCCACGAGTATCACGTGGGAGGAATTCACCTCGACCTTCGCCCGATTACCATGTACAGAGGGTATCATGGATCTTAAAGGAGGAATTCGGAGCCTCAGCAGGCGGCGATCGATGGCGATTACGAATAAGTTCACACAAGCGCACGCTACGCACTGCAGGGCGTGGCTATGGATAAGGCCAAACAATCCCGCTTCATGAAGGGATTGAATGCGAGGTTGTAGGTGGGATTGATCACCCACACATTCCACGACTTCCAAGAGCTAGTTAACAAAGCTCTTATCTTGGAGGACAAGCGCCGAGAGTTGGATGACAACGAAGCGCAGAATGGCGCAACAAGGAGGTCGTCAAGGCGGCAGAGGCGAAGGACGGCACCCCAACAACTCATCCGTACCAGCCGGAGGCAATGATAGGGCACCACTGCCGCAAACCGCCCGATGGGTCGAATGCTCGAGACTCCGGCCAGGCGTAGCGCATGGTGGAGGAACCTCTCGAGCGGCGAGGAGGCGTTGTTATCACCGCAATGGCGGGAATTTTGCCAATAAGCGCCCTAAGAAGGAGGTGTCACCCGGTCCGCTTCAACACAGGGAACACACGGCAAGGACTCCGCCAATCGTGAACGCGGGGCATCAGCAGGCACAACTCCATCTCAAGGAACTGCGAGGCCGAGTCAACCACATTCTGACGGATGAAGTCGAGCGCCACGGACGTTATCTTGGGTAAGTTTCTAGTAAACTCGATGCCACTCTTTGTTTTATTCGATTAGGAGCCGCATTCTTTTATTTCCGAGATTTTGCTGTTCAAAATGATTTGGATATAGTGAATCTTAAATGTGTGCTTATAGTCCAATCCACGGATCGAACTCCGATCTAAAGTAGGATGTTAAGGGTAAGACTAATAATTAATGGAGTTGAGTTCTAGTGAACTTAATCATCCTTAATACCCAAACCACGGATGTTATCACGGGAATGGATTAGTTAACCAAACACAAGGCGATCTTTGGATGCGGAAAAAAGTCATATCGGTCAGCCGGATGGAAAGAAGATTGAGTTTGTAGCAAAGCGATGCGAGATGGACAATTAATGGTCAACAGCATGAAGATTGACAGCTTGGAGGAAGTTTCCATAGTCAATGAGTATCCGGATGTTTTCTCGGAGGATTTACCTGGAATGCCGCCAGATAGAGATATCGAGTTCGTGATAGAGCTTGTTCGGGGACAGCTCAATAGCTAAGAGACCTTACAGGTTGTCCACAGAGGAATTGGTGGAAATGAAGAAGCAGATTGAAGAACTGTTGGAAAAAGGATTCATAAGGCCTAGTTCATCGCCATGGGGAGCACCTGTCTTGTTTGTCAAGAAGAAGGACGGGAGTTTTAGGATGTGTATAGACTATCGTGCACTCAATGATGTGACGATAAAGAATAAGTATCCGCTACCCAGGATCGATGATTTGTTTGACCAGTTGAGAGGAGCAGAGTATTCTCCAAAATTGATCTCCGATCGAGGATACCATCAATTGAAGATCCGATCAGAGGATATTCGAAGGCGCATTTCGTCAAGATATGGACACTCTGAGTTTATGTGATGTCTTTTGGTTTGACAAATGCGGCATATTTCATGAACTTAATGAATAAGGTTTTATGGAATATTTGGATAAGTTCGTTGTCGTGTTCATAGATGACATTCTTGTCTATTCCAAGACAAGAGAAGAGCACGCCGAACATTTGAGGCTAGTCCTTGAGAAATTGAGAGAACAACAGTTGTTTGCAAAATTTAGCAAATGTGATTTCTGGAAGAATAAGGTTGAATTTCTTGGACACATAATGACTGCAGAAGGAGTTGCGGTAGATCCAAGGAAAGTGGAGACAGTTTTACATTGGGAGCAACCAAAGACGGTAACCCAAATCCGTAGTTTCCTTGGAATGGCGGGATATTACCGTCGATTCATCGAAGGATTCTCTCGATTGCGAGATCTCTTACGCAATTGTTGAAAAGGAAAAGAAATTCTTATGGACACTGAATGTGAGAAGAGTTTTGAGAATTGAAGAAAAGATTGACATCGGCTTTGTATTAGTTTTACTGGCGTTCATCAAGACTTTGACATCTATTGTGATGCATCGCGTCGAGGATTGGGATGCGTGTTGATGCAAAATAGGAAGGTAATTGCCTATGCATCGAGGCAATTGAGACCACATGAGGAGAAGCTGTCAGACTCATGATTTGGAATTAATTGCCGTAGTGCATGCCCTAAAAATATGGCGTCATCATCTCATCGGAAATAGATGTGAAGTGTATACAGATCATAAAAGTCTTAAGTATATCTTCACATAAGTGACCTAAATATGAGGCAAAGAAGATGGTTAGAATTAATCAAGGATTATAATGTGGAATTCACTACCATCTGGTAAAGCCAGCGTAGTGGCGAGCATTTGCGATGAAAGAACCACAGTGTAAACATCTTTGTTGGAAACAAGTCGAGGCGGAATTGTGTAAGGATTTCGTAAATTAGCTGGAAATGGTACCAAAAGGATTCCTAACAACCTTGGAAGTAAGACCTACCTGGAAGATCGAGATCAAGGAAGGCGAACAATGACGATAAGATAAAAAGAATTAAGGGCAAAATGGATGAAAGCGAAGCAAAAGATTTCAAACTGGATGAACAAGGTACTATGTGGTTTAAAGGGCGCATTTGTGTGCAGAACAAAAAGGAATTGAAGCGATTAATTGGAGGAGGCCCATGACTCCATGTACTCAATCTATCCGGAAGTGCAAAAATGTATCAAGATTTAAAGAAAGATTTTGGTGGCCAATCATGAAGCGGAAGTCGTGGAATATGTTGCATTATGTGACATATGCCAAAGAGTCAAAGCTATGCACCAAAGACCAGTGAGGCTATTACAACCCTTAAAGATACTTGAATGGAAATGGGAAGAAATTGGTATGGATTTCATAACGGATTGCTCAAAGCATAAAGTGGATATGATTCCATATGGGTCATAGTGGATCGCAACCAAAGTGGCACATTTCATACCGTAAAGACCACTTACTCAGGAGACCGGTTAGCGGAACTTTATATGTCAAAAATTGTCTGTTTGCATGGAGTACCGAAAAAGATAGTGTCAGACCGGGGTACCCAATTTACCTCCAAATTTTGGGGTAAGCTACATGAGGCAATGGGGACTCGTTTGAACTTCAGTACAGCCTACCATCCTCAGACAGATGGTCAAACCGAGAGAGTTAACTAGATATTAGAAGATATGTTGAGAGCCTGCGCTTTAGCATATTCCACCTCATGGGACAAGTGTTTGCCTTATGCTGAATTTAGTTACAACAACAGTTATCAGGCGAGTTTACAGATGTCTCCATTTGAAGCTCTGTATGGTCGATCTTGTCAAACACCATTGAATTGGAATGAGACAGGCGAACGACATGTTTTTGGACCAGACATTCTTTAGAGAGAGGAAGAACAGATCGCCTTGATCAGAGAAAGATTGAGGGTTGCTCAATCAAGGCAGAAGAGTTATGCCGACAATCGTCGTAGAGATTTGAGCTTTGAACCCGAAGATTTTGTGTACCTTAGAGTGACGCCACTCAAAGGAGTCAGAAGGTTCCACGCAAAGGGAAACTTCGCACCAGATATGTTGGGCGTTCAAGATTTTGAGCCGCAGAGGTGAAGTTGCATACCGGTTGGAGTTACGCGATCCTTGGCGGAGTGCATGGCGTATTCCATGTGTCTCAATTGAAGAAGTGTCTCCGAGTACGGAGGAGCAAACACCTTTGGAGGCAATTGAGCTGCAAGAAGATCGACCTACAAAGAGCATCCGGTAAAGATTCGGACATAATGGACGGAGAGACAAGGAACAAGTCAACACGTTTTGCGAGTTCAATGGAGCAACCATTGAGAAAGTGAAGCAACGTGAGAGCGTGAAGAAGATCGAAGAAGGAGTTCCCGACCTATTTACGTGAGATGACCCTAAATCTCGGGGCGAGATTACATTAAGGGGAGCTTTGTAACACCCTAAATTTTGTCCTAATTTAAATTTTGAAGTATTTTTGACTTTTGTGATTTTTGGGAATTTGTTGAAATATATTTAGAATTATTCAAATAAAGCCTTCCTTGAAAAAACAATTAAATAATGGAAAAGTTTGTGCAAAGTTTTGTTGGAAATATTTTATTTGAGTCCCAAATAGCTCAAAGTATTTTCTAGATTTTTTCTGGAATTTTTACTATTTTCTTTGGCCAAAACTATTTCCTCGAATTATTTTTATTCAAAAAGGATTTAAAATCCCGAAACAAGTTGGTGAAACCTTTGGACCGCCCGATCGCGTTACCTCACCTAACTCGCGTCGCCCACGCACCCATGACCACCGAAACCCTAGCCCGCGCCGCCATCCGTTGGATCGGCATCGTGCGTCTAAGAAATTTGCGCGTCACCTCGCCGTTTTCGCGTTGGATCGCTGCGCGTGGGACGCCGGATTTCGCCATGTCGTTTCTTCCTCGCGAGATTGCGAACAACGGCGCTGCATGTCCGCCGTTTATTTGAAGATTGCGTGCGTCGGCGCTATTTAGTCTTATTCTTTGCCACCCCGTCCGCGCATTTCAAGGCGCTCTGTAGCCCTAGCGCACGCCATCAAAATGCCCCGTTTGCCCAGCAGCTCGCCGTAGTTGTTCCTCTGCGCGCACTTGTTCTCCGCCGTTTCCTTCGCCGTCGGTCCACTCCCGCCGTCGCCGAGGTCACGAGCCTTTGCCGAGTCAAGCCGCTTGAATCGCTAGATCTTCGCCGGGAACCACCAAGCGCCGTCGACTACGTCGTCTTCCTCATCTCGGCAAGTCGCACGCCGCCAGCGCCATCGCCGAGTCCGAGCCTCGTTGACCGTCGGATCGCAGGAGGGTAAGGATCGTGCCACGTCGCCCTTCTCTGTTTACTTTTAGTTTGTATCCGTCTTTGTTAGATCATTATGGGCGATGCGGATTAACCCTAAGGTTTACCGTTAGTTGAATCTTGATCGTTAGATCTAAAGTGAGCGGCTTGGATTAGATCTAATTTCGCGCTATGTTTTTATCTTAGCCGTTGGATCGTTAGTGAACGCGTGAGATTGTGCCACGTTTCATTGTGCACAGCAAACCCCATCGGTAACCTACGCCGTTGGATCGGATCTGAACGGTAGAGTTTAGATCTGGTTTTGCCCTAGATCCGCGCCGTTCAAATTTGAACGTGCGGCGGAGATGATGCCGCACCCCCACCGAATCATGTGCGGACGCGTGTAAACGTTGACTGAGGGAGAGACCAAATCCAACCGTTGATTTCGGGCGCACCGTTGGATGCGTGACGCGTGGGGGCGTGGAATGCGAAGCGTCGTCGAACCGCGGGGTGAGATCCGGCCGTTGGTTGGCGGCGATGCGGATCTTGCGCGTGTCGCGTCGGGATTAGGCTGCGCGATCGTCGCGGCGCCACGGCTTGCGTCACCTAGTGCACGAGCACGATCTTGCCGATCCACGGTGGACGAGCCGAACCGTGGACCCGACCCATGAACCGGGCGGCGTGGCGGCACGGAGGCGCCGCGTGTCGTCTTGGCGTCATCGTTGGCGTCATAAATATTTTATATATAAAAATATTTTGGCGAAATTCATTTCTGTGCTGGCGTCATCATGACGCAATGCTGATGTCATAAATGCGAATTTTCAGTATAAAAATAATTTGGAAAAATTGGATTTCTTAATTTCTGTATTTTTAGATTTTATTCAAACTTCAAATGACCATAACTTTTGCATTTTAACTCGGATTTGGGTGATTCAAATTTCTAAATATTCATAAAATTGTGATCTATTTAATGATGAATTTTATTTGAATTTTGAGGTCACATAGTCTTCTGTATTAGCTATTTATTGCATATTTTGTTTGTACACGTGACGCGAATTTACGGAAAGTTTCGAGGAAGAATTAAGTCGCTCAAGACCAAGCTTTGGAACAAGACCAGCAACTCTTTGAAGGCAAGTGATGCTTTGATCATTTTGATCCCAGCTTTTAAAATGTAATTTATGCTTTGAAGTTATGTATGCTTATTTATTTAAAATGAATCTAACTTAAATTGGGATAGTGTAGTTAATCAACCTATTCTGTTATGCCACCTTGAAATATTTAATTGTATGCCCTAAATCATTGTCACCCTAAGTTTGGTTGTACTGGTTGGATAAAAATATGATGCCAACACGGGAGGCTAGACTGTGAGTAGATGCTTAGCCTTGCAACGAGTCATGAATGATCTTTCGGAAAAACGCTACAATATTGACTAATGGAGTATTGAATGTATTTTGAAAGTGGTGTGATGATGCCACATGATGAAATTGAAGTATGGAGACCTGTGTGGTTCCATACCGATGTTGAGCTATTGCTGGCATGTGTTGCACAATAATCAACCGGGTGGGAAATGATTTAGACTGGGGCAAGTGGCAAGAGGCTGTGTGCCTGCTGGGCCAGTGTGGTATTGGGTTGATGAGTGTTGTGAGTTTGTGTGCCACAATGGGCTGTGTGCCACTGTTGAGTGTTGGAAGTCTTGCCTTGGTCAGTTAAGGACTTCACCTTGCAAGCCTTTGATCTGAGTCACCGGTACAACCACATATGCGATATGGGATGGACCTAGTTGATTAGGGTTACGATATCTTTCCTCGATACCTCGGGGTGACGGTGCGCGGGGTGTATCTCATGCGGGGGGCGTACTGTGCTACGGCTTGGTGCCCATCCAACGGTGATTGGCGGTCCTATACTTGGCTCTGCGTGAGGAAGTGATAGGGAAGGCAATACCGAAGAGGTTCTTTGGTTAAGGTAGAAGTTCCTGAAAAGCTTTGTTGCGGACAATCACCTGTGTGGTGAGCGGCTGTATCTTGTGGGTAAAGTGTACAACCTCTGTAGAGTGTCAAAACTGTTCGAATAGCCGTGCTCGCGGTATTGAGCATTGCTCGGGGATTACAGTCAAGGGGTAGATCTTCCTAAACAAAATAAGGGAAGGGTGGTGTGTGCTAGTGTTAAAATGAATTATTAAAGGTGTGTGCGAGAACCTTGAAGAAAAATCAATTGAAGAAATTAGTATTACTTATAAGCTGTTCCTTTGCTTTAACCTAGTTAAGATATTGGTTTAAAAATGCTGCTTGATGCAAAAGAACCACATAAGCCAATCCTTTGGAATAAGCTTTGCATATAGTAATAGCGTTGCATTCTGTACATTATTTGTTGAGTGCCTTGTGTACTCACCCCACCTTGCTTATCAACCCCAACATCAGTGGAGGAGTCTACACCAGCATGGGAGGAGGAGTACATCGAGGATACGAGCAACTAGGGGCAAGCCAGATCGGTTGCTCGTGGCAAGACGAAGGCTTCCACGACTTTTATTTATGTTCCGCTGCTATTTCTTGTTCTTTGAATAATGTAAGCCCTGCGTGGCTGAATTATCTGTAAGGAGACCATAAGGTCATACAATTCGGTTTATATAAATGTTTGCACTATTTACTGTTATATCGTTGTGAATTTCTGTGATGTGCAACCCTGTAAGACTGTGTGTGCTAGCGTGATCCTGGACTGGCACAGAATACACAGAGGGTCCGGATTTGCAGATTCGGGTCCCGACACTTGCTCTAAAATTCTTCTTGCCAACTTGGTCATGATCTTATTTCCTCTTGCTCTAAACTAAGTGAGATTTTGTAATCAAATTGCTTTCAAACTCAAATTTGTGACTTTTGTGGTATTTGTCAATATACTCATCAAGGGGGAGATGGGAAGACCATGTGGAGGTTTATCCATGTTTGTGATGAGTTATTGACATTGTTTGAGCATGTGGTGCTCAAGTTTGATTTTGATTTTGAATTCAATTGTGAATTTAAAGTAATTTGAGGGCTGTCAGGTCAGGGAGACACTAATGGCCTGGGTTGGCAGTAGTGCTTGCCCTACGGTGCTACCGACTGTGAGTGCGGTAGCTTTTTTTACAGAGAGATGTTTTCTCTGGGGTGTGCAAGGTGCGGCACTACCAGGCATGGAGGAGCGGTAGTACCGTGGGTGCGGTACTAGCGTCCCCCGATTGGCAAGAGTTATTTTTCGTGAGGGGTCTCTCGGGGTTTCTCAAGCGAGCGGTACTACCGGTCAAACATGAGTGGTAGTACCGAACTTGCGGTACTATCGGCCCAAGGTGGCGGTAGTACTAGTTTTCCAGCTAGTTGTGGATGATGGTTTGCATTATGTGTTGATTAATCCATATTATTGCGAACAGAGCTATGTGATGGTTTGCTTGTGCGTGTGGTTGCGGATTAGAGTCTAGATCATGGTGGCGAAGTCGAGGGCCGGGCTAGGCTAGGAGAGCTGAGTCGAGCGGTCAAGAAACACCAGAAGATGACTATGGCCAGGAAGTGGTTGCAATCTGGGAAGACAGGGAACCAGAGCGTGTAGCACTGGAGACGCGGTATGGACCGGGACTAGGCTTAGGGAGGAGTCAAGGTCCAAAACGGTTAAGGAAGCTAGTGCCACCATGGTGAAGCAGTCAAAGAGATGTGGTGCGTCAAGTGACTTGATCCTGTTTGCAAGTGAGGAAGGTTTGGGGGAGTCTGGATGAGCGAGAGGCTTGGCGGCAAGTCATTGGGATCACGTGGAAAGTGCGAAGCAAGGCGTTGCTTTGAGGAGAAGGAAGACTATCATTGGGGCAAATTAGTAATTTGTCCAATCCGGTGTTGAGGCTATTTGGAGAACCGCATCGATGGCCTAAGTGGTTTAGGTCAAGCCAAAGTGGGCATTGACACAAATTCGAGATTGTGGAGCAAATTGGGCGGCAAGGTGAAGGTCTCTTTGAGAAGCCTGCTTGTGTGAGTGTAAAACCTGGTATGTTGTTGGATTAACGGTTTAGCCCATGTAAATGTAGATGGTATCGACACGTGTGCCCAGGTTTTAGGGTTAGGGTTGCCTCCACTATAAAAGTAGATGTAGTGGGAGGTGAGGCTCTAAGCCATTAAGCCTAAGATTAGGGTTTCCATAAGATTTTGTTTTGATTTTATGGTTGTTTGAGTCCTTAGGAGCTTTTCCCTGTGGTGAGATGCTTTGTAAACCTTCCTCATTATCTAAATGCAAATCATCTCTTTGCTAAAGTTTTTGCCTCAAGTTCTGATCTTCTTCTTGCTTGATCACGTGCTACAAAGGATGTACGATTGATATATGTATCCTCTGTTGGTCATCTCCTCAATCATCTAGGCAAGCTTCTTCTTGATCATACAAGTTTCTCCAAGAAATCGGTTTTTTAGTTGAGAAGGAAGTTCTTGAGGTAGATCTTGATCCTGTGTGTTTGAGGGATCTTTCTTAGGTTTTCTTGCTTGCTATGACATGTGGGAGGCCATCTAAGATCATCTTGACCATCAAAATCCCACGAGAATGATTGGGGCTAAGTTTTTGTTCTTGAGCTCGTTTTTGTGCACTCTTCCTTGAACTAGAAAAATGTCTTTTCTTTGACATCAATCCTTACAATTGAAGGTTGGAATAGGTTCCTGGCATCCATAGGAAGGTGGCTACAAAGTTTGAAAGGGTTTGTATTAGCCGATCAAAAGTTACACGAATTTTTTATCTTGAACTTGCTGATTTGTCTATTCTATTGTTCACCGACACTACCGCTACAGTAATCCAGTAGTACCGTGGTGACTGTTCATTCCGGTACTACCCGCCCTGTAGTGCAGCAGTGCCGCCCCTGTGCTGATTTTTAGTAATTGTCTTTTTTCGCACTTCTTCGATCTCGCGAGGTTTGGTTTGATTCTTTGGGTGAAAAAATTGTTTTGTGATCATTTACCCCCGTCTGATCGCCATTTCCAATCCTTCACCCTCCCTTTATATAGATGCCCCATAATGGGTCTCTACATTAGAGGCCCATTAGGAACTCAACCTATTAAAATTTGGACCACCATCCAATTAAGTTCCAGTCCTTTAAGCATGTGACAGTATAAGTTCATGTATACTTGGACATGGCCCGAGTACTCCTATGTAGTTGTCCCTACTAGGATGTGTCGACTCTTGAGTATATGTAAATATCATATCGGACGAACCTTAACCATGCTTAGTTATATGCATTTTCCTTTGCCTCATGATATCGGTCAAACTCAAGGCGATTATGTGCCATCCGTGTTTAGTTAGCTCGACCACTCTTTCTTGATTACATGACTCGGAATCCCTGACTATGGTTAGTACTTTAACCGCCTCGCAACGTGCTTCACAACAAACCCGAAAGCCACCTTTATAACTACCCATTTACAGAGTAGCGTTTGGCAACACCTAAGTAAGTCATTACACATCTCGAGTACATCCGTCAACCTCAAGTCTAAGGATATAGCATAAACATTGTATATAAGATCAACTGATGACAAGTAAAATTACAATGTTCTTGTAGTTTCTCAAGGTGGGTCGATCCAACTCCATGTTCTATAACATGTATCCATATTATTAGTTTGATATCTCCATATCCATGACCAAAGTGAAACATGATCATCAAGCAATACATATGCTGGTCTAAAGAATCGAAAAGGCGACTAGAGGGGGTGAATAGGAGCTAAATAAATTTTAGCCAAACAAAACTTTCCCCCAAAGAAACAAACCAAAACCTCTCAAGGTCAAGAAGTGTGGAAAAATGAATTTTCTAAGAAATTCACCTCTGGAGCAACACTACCACAGTTAAATGGGTGGTACACCAGAATGTACAGTAAAATCGGCACTATCGTGCTACGGTACCCCCCGTAGTACAGTGAACAGTAAAAACAAGCATGTGAACAGTACCCCAGCAAAACTTCAAAATTGAAAAATGATGTATCTTTTGATTGGCTGATCGAAAAGCTCGCAAAACTTTATATGCACCTTCCTATAGATGTCAGGAACCTATTCCAACCTTCAATCGTAAGGATTGACGTCAAAGTTTTAACCTTTTCCAAGTTTACCAAAGGTTGCACCAAAACCAGATCAAAACCCAAATCTTCACCGTGTTCTTGCTTGTGGGGATTTGATCATCAAGGTGAACTTAGATGGCCTCCCACATGTCATAGCATGTAAGAGCTCCAAAGAAATTGCCACCAAAAGCTCAAGAACACAAGAGACGTGCTTCCATGCTTTTTTGACAGTTGCATAAATATTAAAGCATGAATGATGGATAGATAGTTATTACTTACCCCTTTGTTTGCTTCAAGATTTGTGCAACTTGTAGTGGGAGGGAAAGCATTGAAGCACTGCTCAGAACACAATCTTCCAAAAATACTTCTCGAACATGCCAAAAACAGGTTTCTTGAGAATCTCATGATGAACAAGTGAGAGCTTGTCTAGATGATTGGGATATAATCTCGAGGATATATCCATCGATCACTCGTCCTTGCCAACATAAGATCAAGAGAAGAAGAAACCAAATAAGAAAGATCAAAACTCAAGAAGAGAGAATATCAAAATAAGAGGCAAAGCTTGAGCACGAATTTTGATTTCATTTCAAAGTAAGATGGATGATTACAAAGTCTCTCACCTTAGGGCCAAGCTCCCAAGGAGAACTCACACATACACACACAAGAAAACCAAAATCTTGTGGAAGCCCTAATCTTGAGTCTATAGACTTACCTCCCTCTATGCCTCTCAAGGTCTTCTATAGAGGAGGAAGCCCTAATCTTGAGTTTAGATTGGTCTAGCTTTTTTTGCTGATATGTGTATAGGGTTGTGCCACAACCAATTTTGGTCGTCGAGAGTCCTTCTGTTGTGTCCAGAAAAGAAAGAGATCGATTCGGTTGCATTCTGTTTGGAAAGAGATCAATTCGACTTGCCCTTTTCCTTAAGTCGGATTAAAAAATCCGAGTCGGTGTTTATCCTCGTCCGAAGTTGCACAAAAACTCATTTGAGTCAAGCTGAGTCAATCTAGAGTTTGCCCAATCCGATCGCCTTCCATTGGTGAAACCGAGTCCGTAAAGTAGCATCCATGTAGTTATCACTAAACATGACCATAACTTTTGCATATAGAGTCTGTTTTGAGTCTGAGTACTTGTTTCGAAGAGGACAACGAGACTTGTGCAAGTTTTCAACCTCAAATTCAGCCTCTAAGACTGAGTTTCGGGCCTGGAAATTTTGTCCCGTTATTGTCGTCTTTCGGTCATCTGTTTAGCGTTTTCTCTAGTTCCAAAATGCGAGATTTTTGCTTTCTATCCTTAGTTGAGTTAGGAGTTGCACTTCTGAGTTGAAAAAAAATTAAAAAGGATAAAAAATAAAAATAAAAAAATAGAGAAAAAAATTGTGAGAAGTGCCTACATTGTTGAAATAGCTCCTTCTATGATAGTTCCTCGTGCTGGTCACTCGTGTTCGATGCAAGTAGCTAAGCTTGTTTTACCTAGGTCTAGTCTAGGGCGAGAATTGTGACTAGTACTTCGAACTGCTTTTCATCTTTGCAATTTCCGGATTGAATTACTTGCTAATCCTTTATACATATTTAAGCTTATCCAAGCTCCACGTTCTACTAACCAAACAAGTACCGTTCTCCTTGCAATCGCTTGGCCAAGCTTTAGTTACATTTATCACGAACAAGCCGCTGATTGCACTACCTATTTTTCTTTGGTAAGAACTTGCAAGGGCTTGAGCATGTGTGACTTTGAACCACCAGCACCTAATAGTTGATAAGGACAAATAGTTGTGAATTAGCCATGCTTCGACATCCACCATGTGACCCAATGATTTCCCGCCACCCTCTTCATGCGTTCGGACTCCCCTGAACCATCCTCGCTTACAAACGGGCCCAACTCACTTGGTGCACCACATGTGCCTGACCGCTTCACCATTGTGGCTTTGGCTTCCTTGACCGTTCTGGACCTGAACTCCTCCCTAAGCCAAGTCACAATAATGATAATATTAAACCAAAACTCGCTGGCAAACCAGTACTATAGCCAACTAGAGGCTCAGAGTATCAAGAAGTCCGGTACTACCGCTCCCTAGTAGTTGGTAGTATCGCTCCTCCGAGAAACCTCGAGAGAACCCTCTCTATAAAATATCTACCACCTCTTTGGAGGCGGTAGTCTGCACCCCAGTACAACCAACCCCAGGGCTGGTAGTGTTGCCTTGAACCACCAGAGAATCACCTCTAAAAGAATTATTGCCATTCCACGATCGGTACCTCAGTAAGGCCGACACTACCATCAATCCCGGGCCAAGAGTACCGCCTAGGTGACACTAACACCACTCCAAGGCCGTGTAGTGCCGCCAACCCGACAGACATCATATTGCTTTAAATTCAAAATTAATTCAAATAAAACTCAAATTCGAGCACCATAAGCTCAAACCAAGTTAATTACTCATCACACACATGGGTAGACCTCCACATGGTTTTTCATATTCTATTCATATGTGTCTTCATATGTTTATCAACTAGGGATCACTTTAGAATAATCATCACAAAGTCATATATAGAGTTTAACAAACAAGTCATATACTTGCTAATAAATAATAATGATATTATTCAAGGAACAAGATAATAAATTATGAATATAAGGAAATATAGTCATCTCTATGATTGCCTCTAGGGCACATCTCCAATACCTTTGATCACAAATAACTGTCATTTTGGATATATGTGTAGTCAAACTTTCCAAATTTTAACTGTCAATATATTTTAAAATATTTAAATTATATACATGGAAATCAAAATGTGTAGATTTGTCTTGAAAAGTACTTTCGTGATATTATAATTTTATTGGGTTTTATAAATATATTATAGTAGAAATTAGTGATCAAAGCGGTGTTTTAAAGGTCGTGTCGATATCCAAAATGATAACTATTTATGACCTAGGTATTTACGTAACTGTATATAAAACTACTGAAATGCAAACATCATGCATGGATTATAACTTATCTGTACTGCCTTCATTTTGTTATGCTCTCAATGTGCGTGTATAAATGCATCATATTTTTCTCGACCAAGCTATAAAGATGTCATAGCTAGCCAATATCAAGGCCATTAGATATGGAGATTTCCTTCCTCTAAAAGAAAGATATGGAAGATTGCCTCGTTTATCTAATTAATTATAACCAAAACTTAATGAATAGAGCTTGAAGGGAATTAAAATTGTATATATCGAAGTGTTGATCATGAGTCCATGTTCATTGTGCCGATCGCGAAGGCGATTATATTTCCAATTTTGTCTTTCTCAAAAAGTCTATAAAGGTGTCACCATATGTCCTCTATGACATAACATTATTTTGTCCACTGCATACAAAAACAGACCAAGTCACACATTAGAGAAAGCAAAGGGCTAACCTTGAAGTTTCGGTTCACAACTATGGGTGGTTGAAATGCTACTCTTTGCTTTCTCTTGGTCCTATCCTTACTGGGGAATCGTACTTTTGCAGGTTCATGCTCATCAGGCCTCATCTCTCTCTCTCTCATATGGTGTTCAAGTATATTGATCTATGATGGATTTGCGCCAATCGTGTCCAGTCTTGTGGTTCTTTGCAGAAACTGACAGCTATTTAGATTTTAGCAGCTTCACGAATATTTTCAATGTAATCCGTTTCATGTGATTAATGTTGGCCGAGATTATAAGTTACTAATGGTTGTATATATATTTTGTTCATTTCTTGCAGAAAAATGCTGGGAATCTACTTCTGGCAGTCCAATCTGTATAAGTTTTCTGTGCAAGGCGACGTGCTGGATTGCCGGGAAATTTACAAATGGCAATGTCAAGGAAGCCAAGTGTATGGGATCAGTCCTGAGGAGTTACTGTTACTGTTATATTTGCGACAAATAGCACTGAAGATAATAGCCTCATGTTTAAAATGGGTCAAGCCCATACTTGAAGGGGAATGAATAAATTATCTTTAGTTAGTCTCATGAAACGGGACCGAGTAATTTATGCGACAAATAGCACTGAAGCTATAGCCTCATTTTTAAAATGGGTCAAGCCCATACTCGAAGGGGAAAGAATAAATTATTTTTAGTTAATCTCAGGAAGCCAGGTGTATAGGGTCAGTCCTGAGGAGCTACTGTTACTGTTATATTTGCGACAAATAGCACTGAAGATATAGCCTCATGTTTAAAATGGGTCAAGCCCATACTCGAAGGGGAATGAATAAATTATCTTTAGTTAGTCTCAGGACTGAGTAATTTATGCCAGTAAAAGTAGTGCTTCTATGCATTCTATCTCAATATAAGTTACAATAATCTTAAAGTAAGTGAAGAGGCATACAATCAGCATCCACCTTTTATTCATTTTTTAATATTGGTGCAACACACCTCCAAGCACTTAATTAGTTACTTAATCTATGGAGTAATCTTTATTTGCTTCGATACTACTAATATTTAATTAGTTTCTTTCTTAAATGTTACTGTCGTTACATATGGAGACCTGGTTTGTCTAAATTTCAATCTTCAACAACTATTATCTGAGTAACTGAGACCCCCTCAATTGTCAAAATTGGGTACATTAATACCTAGGTCGAAACTATCCTGTTTTCGCTGCTATGACATCCATGTGGATAAGTTTCACTAACATGTCATCATATCTAGACATGGGCATCCGCGTGCGAACAAGTCATGCCTGCATGGCACGGTTGGTAGGGCTATGCCGAACCTGCTAACCGGGCATAGTGGGCGGCACGGCACGCTGGGCTGGGCTGTGCTTGGGCCACTACCCATCACATGGTGAGCGCACCATGGCATGGCACAGCCTGCTGCCAGCACGCTGCATGCCGCATGGCATAAAGCATGCGGCCAGCTGCAAGGGACGCAGCATAGAGGTAGGAGGGAGTGAGCTTACCTGGCCAGCTAGCCACGCTCGTCGCGCATGTGCCAGCGCCCACCTCAGGTTGCCATGCTCGCTGCTCTCGAGACGATGCCCATGCCAGCTCGCCATGCTGGTCCCACCCATGATAGCTCGCCGCGCCCGTGCCACGCTTTCCATAGCCATGGCGGAGGAGGAGAGGGGGAGGCGACAACATTGGAGAAGGAGGCAGAGAGGTGAAGGGGGTTAGTTGGCGAGGTGGAGGCGGAGAGGCGGAGGATGCGAACTTGCGGGGAACCGGTGGAGGGTGAGCCAACGGGGGGAGGGGTGAAGAATCATAGGGGCGAGCCGGTGGGGGTGGAGCAAAGAGGTAGGGGGTGAGGAGGTGAAGGGGGCGAGGGTGTCGATGCCATGGTGGCCATGGCAAAGGGGGCGAGGTGAGGGAGGTGATAAGGGGAAAAGGGGGTGGCAGATGGGGCAAGGAGGGGTCGCCAGGGGAGTCGAGCGAGGAGGAGGCGAGCAGGGGCAAGGAGGGTTGGTGTGCGGCCATGGCATATAGTGCACGAGGAGGAGGCAAGGAGGAGGGGCGGGCTGGTGGCCATGAACGTGGTTGGCGACCCAGGCAAAGAGGGGGCATGGACGGACACATGAGAGAGAGAGAAAGAGAGAGCGAGAGAGACTGAGACATTGAGAGAGACAACGACTGAGAGAAAGGGAGCAATGGGCAGATGCTTTTCCCTGGACCAGGAAAGCGACTTGACACAGACAAGGGAAGCAATAGGCAAGTTGCAATAGAGACAGTGAAAAAGAGCAATGGGCTAGTAATGTTCGCCTAATCGAGAGAGACAGTGCAAACAACATGATGAATGAAAGAAATAAAGCTAATTCTTTAGACAACAGGCAAGTAACATTCGCCTAATCGATCGCTATAAAACCCCCTCGTCTTAACGTTTCTTCAACCGACAAAATGTTCTCCCTTTGCTCTCTTTTTGCTCTCCCTTTACTCTCTCTTTGCTCTCTTACTACTCTCTCAAAGATCCAAATGTATGGCAAGAAACATTTAGGAGGGGGAGCACGAGAGCACGCCCTGACACTCCTATTCCCCTTCCCCTGGATCAAGAGTCAATCCACACCAACTCTCTCTGAGCATGGATGACTATAGCATGAATGACCGTCATATGGATGGTACCTTGTCGATATTCAAGACCTAGGGTCCCTTAATCAAACTTATAGAAATATAATTTTAGGCCTCTAGTGAGCAAAATGGAAAGGATGGGAATTGCTTTTTTTTTATCCAAATTGGCTTTTACAAAGTATACAGATTACAGAGTAATCAGAATGACCGTAGGATGCTAATCACAAATTAGATTCAAGATGACTACAGATTTGATTGTCAGATGCTAGATGCCAGATTTTCGATCTTGATCCCCTCCACAGCGTGGATCGACCCCCTATTTATCGCGGTTGATGAGGCGACAGTTGTTCTCCAAAATGGCGTCGTGTAGCCGAGACATGTCTTCCCACCAAACTGTGTCTTCTCTCCAAAGGGTTCCTTTTCCAAACATAACTTCTGGGTGTTTATGTATACCTGTCAAACAACTGTCCTCACGGAGACATGTGCGGGGATAACTGCTTGTCCCCAATTAGTTCACTAGTCTGGGTGGCCATTTCACTGGTCGACGATGACCAATGCGAAGCAAGGTTTTGACTATCTTTGACTTCACTGGTCGGAGACTTAACCGTTCGGATAGGAATGGGTTTTATTAAACGCATTATGGGCTTTACGTATTATACGCCCATTAACAGAGTATAGCCATGAATAAATTAAGGGCCCAAACAAATGATAGGCTTTTAATCCTCGTTAGCTAGCCCCAAAGTCTAGAGAAATTAGAGATTATTACTCAAGGCTTTTCGTCTTCTGTGACTCTATATAGGGTTATGTGCCCATTATTTGACCGGTTTAAGTGCAAACAATAAATAGAAAATCTTTGCACTTTTCTCGGTAACCGAACCGATGCTAATCATCTTTAATGTGTAAGGTATATAAAGGAGACAAAGGCCTTCTTCTAAATCAAGAAAAGATTACTTTTAAATTCCTTTAGTTGTTTCAGCTTTTTATCATCTTCCTTCATCAATTACGACGAGAGGTATGATCAAGGGAAGATGGTGAGAAATTGAAATATCTAAGGAAGTTTAAGGATAACATCTAATTCCTTCATACTTTTAGACTTCTGAAGAAAACTTACTTTCAAACTTTTTCTTAGTTTTCTAAGTTTTTTATCTCTCTTCCTTATTTCTTCTCTCATCAATGGCGATGAGGAGTATGATTAGGGAAAGGAGGTGAGAAACTTAAAAAACCAAAAAGAAGTTTGCGGATAAAGATCTATAATTTCTTCGAACTCTATTTTGCAAACCTTGTCTTGGCTCTTCAGGCTTTTCATCTTCCGTCTTTCCTTTTTCTCTCATCAGATATGATGGAGAGTATGATCAAGAAAAGGAGGTGAAAAGCCTGAAGATCTAAAAGGAAGTTTGAGAACACCAATCCGGTGTTAGTTATCATTTATTAAAAAGGCAGTTTTAACTTTTTATTGCAAACTGAAACGGTGTTCAAAACTAACACAATTTAGGATATAAAAGGGGGGATAAATCCTTTGAGATTTCCCATGCCCTTACTACTTTCAAGCACAGATGTAAATTTCTTAAGTCTTTCACGACTTCTGAGCTCTTGCCCTCAATCTCATTCTTCTTCCCCAAACCAATGGCCATGGATAAGTCAATCCTTATCGAGGGGACGATTAAGGAACTAGAAGATCAAGGTCTTATTCCTTCTCACGAAATGCTGTGATGGGAACCTAGCCGGGAGGACACGAAGCCAGTTCCTCAGGAGGGGTGTCTTGTCCTGTTCACTACTTTGGTAAGGTTAGAGTTTCACCTCCCTGAGAGTGAGTTCTTGGCCGACGTGCTTGATCATTATGAGATCGAGCTGCATCATCTTCCCCTAAATTCCATTCTCATTTTGAGTATTTTCTCGCATCTTTGCGAAACTTTTCTTGGCATTCCCCCCTCCAGTTCACCTTTTTTGCTATTTCTATCAGTATACTAGGAATAGGAAGAGCAAGGATATCTTTGAGAGCGCTTATTTTAAGCTCCAAGATAGAATGGTTCCCAATATCCCCCACTCCTGACCAAGGATACATGGCATGACTATCGGAAGGAGTGGTTTTACTCGGAGATCCCAGGGGGTAGCTGCCTCTGATTTACTGGGAAGGCGGCCCGAAATTGGACAAGAACCGAAGTGAAGAGATAGAAAGACTCGCTGGTCCTCACCGAAGAGGAGAGAGACATCATCAAGATCATCAGCAAGCTGGTGAAGGGAGACTTAACGGGGTAGAAGATCATCTTTGATTTTCTGTTCCATAAGATAAGCCCTCTGAAGAAGCGGTTCAAATTCGTATGTGAAGGACCGAAATGGTGATCAGAGGGGGGTGAATGATCCCAAATAAAATTTTCCCCCACGCAAAATGGTTCTACCAAGCCCACAAACAATTCAATCAAAAGGAGCAAATGAAATGGAGGAAGTTTTCTTGCAAGTCCGGTATGATCGAGTTGAATCTGGTAGCACCGGAATCCGATATGACTGCACGAAGGGTGGTATGACCAGGCTCAAGAACAGCAGGAAGAATAAAGCCAAGAACAACACGAACTTAAAATTGAATTTGAGGAATCTTTTGATTGGCTAGACAAAAACTCATGAAACTTGGTAGATGTGATCCTAAGGGTGTCAGAAACTTATTCCAACCTTCAATCGCAAGGATTGATGTCAAAGTTCAGACTTTTTTCACTTTGAAGGAAGAACACACCAACTTTGAGCAAAACTTGAGAACTTGATCTTGGACTTACTCGTGGGGTTTTGATGATCAAGATTATGTTGGATAACCTCCCACACATCACAGCAAGTAAGAACACAAGTCTAAAAATGCCTCAAACATGATCTAGAATAATGATTTACTTAAGCATACAAGATTGGTTTTTTGCAAGAAAGAATACAAGATTTGCCTATATGATTAGGATATGGTCTGAAGAAGACTCATCCATCAATCATGCATCCTCAGCATAAGATCCACAAGCATTTAGAAGGAGGGGAGGCAAATCCAAATGTGCAAGAACTGAATTGTGAGATTGTAAATTGCGGAATTTAATTGCTGAATTTAAATGTGTAAAGTAAATTCAAGCATAAGAGAAAATGATTTGCATTCCTGGAACGGAGGTTTACAAAGCCTCACAACAAAGTGGGCAAAAAGCTCAAAGGAGGTTTTAGCTCTAAAACCTTTCAGAGGAGGAAGGCTACCCCTCCCCCTCCTCCCTTGGATGAGATCATTCTACCCTAAGGATCACCATCAAGGGCAAAGAATGACTCGCACACATAGCCATACTAACTAGACCTGCTACTCTATCACTTAGACCGCGATCCGACGGCCCTCGATCCGAGTAGCTCCTAGCTAGTATCTTAACCATTCCTTGTCGACCGTTTGGACTTTCGGCGCACCTTGCCTACTCCCGGTCATCCTCTGCCTCACCATGGTCTAGCATCGTAGTCCTACAACCATCAAAAACAAGGAAAACCCATCACATAGCAATGTCCAACAAAGATATGCAATAATCATCCAATTCCATCACTCAACAAGTTGGCACTATCGACCACTGTATCAACTTCATCGTGTTGCCACTATTGAGTAGGATCCTCGCTCGAGTAGAAACTCGATCACCATTTCGACCACATCAGGTGATCGACCACATGTCAAACTCGATACCTAGTCTAGCGACCTCAACTCGATACCAAGTCTAGCGACCTCAACTCGATACAAAGTCTATAGAACTCATCACCAAGTCGATAAAATGATATCGGGTAACAATTAGTTAGACTAAGGACTTGAGTTGAGCTGACGGCAGTGCACTCTACCTAGCAACAATTCTACTCGATACTTAGTAATTATGAAACCACTCAGTCGATCATGACAGACACAACTCAAATTGCTTCAATTTGAAAATCCAATTCAAATCAAACTCAAACCAGAGCATACCAAGCTCTAATTTAGTCAAATATTCATCACCAAACATGCATAGACCTCCACATGGTCTTTCAGCCTGGAGGATGGAAGGTGACCAAGGACGAATCTGGAGGTAAGAACATTCTCAATTACCAACTTTTTTTCATTTTGGATTGAAGAATTTTACTGACGTTTGTGGGCATTTCTCTTATCAGTTCTGACCACCTCAGAGACCTGTTTAAGGGTCACGTCTATGCTATGCATCTCCTCTAATGGGTCCAACCTGGCTGCCTTGGATAGGCAGCCATCTAGCCTGATCGAGCAAACCAATGAGTTCATCAATGAACGCATCATTAAGAAGTTCCTTTTGTTTTTTGTTGCACTAATTGTCTTGTACGCATAAGAATTGAATTTATTCCTTTAGATGCATGGTCGGAAGCGAGCTGTTGAGCAGCCTGAGCTCTCACTCTTGGCTCCTTCGACCAAGAAAATGAAGACCAGATGTGCATCAAAGGTGGTGGATTCTGCCACTGTTGGGACTAGTGATGGTCCAACCAGCACTAGTCAAGCCTTGATACCGTCGGATGATGCGCGTTTCAAGCGTGTGCACGACCGGTCCCAAGTACAGGACAAGCGGGTTACATTCTCTACGGGGACACAAACGAGGATCTCATCCCAGGTGCACTTCAAAAAATGGTTCAACCACAATTGGGATAGTCCATATAAACATCTTCCGACCTTCCCCTTTTCAACCACAATTGGGATAGTCCATATAAACATCTTTCGACCTTCCCCTTTGTCCAGGGTGAGAGTGAGGATTTAGAGGACAATGTTCCTCTGATTATAAGGAGGAAGAAGAAGACTCCCGACCTGAATGTTGGGACATCGTCGCTTATACTATCCTGGGAAATAGATTCAGGACTCCAATGCAGGTATGCATTTTTTTGCACATAATTTTTTTATTTTTGAGTACTTGTATTCAGAATTTAAGAATTTTTATTATTAGTTCTTATCCCCAGGCAACCGCTCCTGATCCCTCTGTGGATTAGAATGTGACTGCCCAGATCGGTGATGAGGCTAACCCACTGGTTACCTTGGTGACGACTAGTGTGGAACAGGCCTTAGTTCTGACTGAAGCCGTCCCGACCAGTGGGCAAGTAAATCCACCCAGCGTTGAAGGTGAAAGGCCCTTGACCACTGGTGGTGAGCCACTAGTTGGTCAAGTCCCGCTGAGCATGGAGGAGGTTGGTCCTCCTCCCGTGACGACAACTGAGGTAGTTGGGACGACCACCACTGTTGAGGAGGCATCTGCTGTTGGGGAAACCGAAGATCTCCCTGCTGCAGTGGAAGAGACTCTAGTCATTCCGACTAGTGAGGATAAGGAGATGTAAGTAGAGCCTGAAAAGTCAATAATTACCGACGTCATTATTCCAGTAGTTTTACCACTAGCATCTTCTTCAAATTGCCCTAATCAAAGGGACTTCAAGAAAGTTTTCAATGACTTGCAGGCAAAGGTATTCATCTTATTTTTTCTTTTCTTTTTCTAAAGAATATAGAGGAAAGGTTATTTTTAATTCATTTGCTGTTTTGCTCTTTACATCATTCGCAAGAATTTCTTGACTTGTTAAGTCAGCAAGCAAAGATTTTGGCTAAAGCCGAAGTCGAGAAAACAAAAAAGTAAGAATAAACTTTATTATTGTTTTCTCTTTTCTCAATCCTTCTTGTTCTGACATAACTGTTTTGACACAAACAAATAGAACAAATAAAAGAATTAGAGAAGCAACTCCTGGTGGCTCAAAATACCGCCAAGGGTTATATATATGATCTTGTCATGGCTAACGACATGGTCAAATATAATCAAGAAAAGATTGCTAGACTCGATGAGGCCTTCAAGCGAAATGAAGACAAGGTCCAAAGGCTCTGTGAAGAGTAGAAAAATACTCTTCAGGCAAAGGAGTCTGAGATAGCAGGTAAGAACAGAGTTCTGACCTACTTTGAATATAGTTTTATTGGGGAAAACTGAAAGCAAATTTGAACTTAAACTTTGCAGAGTTAAAAAACACAATAAAGGCTAGAGATTCTCAACTTTTCGCATGGGAAGAGAGAAAATAAAAGCTAAAGAGAAAAGGTCGGTGATGAAGAACGAAATAGAAAGACTCAACGACCAGTTAAAGATCTTCATAAAAGACTTGGCCACAATTCAGAGAGATAGGAAATCTACTTTGAACTGCTTTAGAAAATCACCACGGATTTAAAGGGAAGGGAAGTAAAACTTACAAATCCTAATCCATCGGTTTATGGGTTGGTTGAGGGGGTGAACGACTAGTTGAAGATCATTCAGAACCAGATCCCCACCATGGTGTAGACTATCAAAGTAGCACTCTGAGCTTAAATCGCCACCCAAGTAGGTACCCTGTTCTACAAGGATGTGGTTGAGGTATTTCTACAAGGATGTGGTTGAGTTGGAGAAACTGGTGCCCGACCTGAAGCTTAGTACTCAAGAAGAGATTAATAGAAAGGTACAGAAGTAGTTTCTTCCGTTGAGACATACATGAGCAATGTAAAGATTACTTACAAGCAAAATGTATGATCTATTCCAATGAATGAAAAAGATATCTTTTTGTGTCATATTTTATTTTGTGTTTATTCTATGCATATTTTTTAAAGTATATCACTAGCCACCAACTGTTTGTGTACTGAACAACAATGTGTTCGGAATACAAACAATTATGTGAGTGATGACCTGTTCCTTTCACGTAGTACTTGGTGTTAACCGGCAGTAGATCGGAGATAAGGTCATGCTAACGAGTTTCAATGCTGTAAGAACTGGCTTATAAGAAAATTCTCTATTAGATGTTATCTCACAATCCGACCAACAACTTGTACGTTGTTGGTAGAGATGTCGAACAAATTATGAATTTCGTGAATTTCCAAAGGATTATCAGAATAGACACAATTTTAATATACAACAGTTAAAGAGATATTCTATGTAAATGAAAAAAGAAACTTATTCACACATAAAACCTACGAAGATGCTGGACGTTCTAAGTGTTTGATAGAATTCTTCCATCTGCCATAGCAAGCCGAACAGAACCTAGTCGCGCAATAGATATTACAGTAAAGGGACCTTCTCATTTGGGAGATAACTTATTTAAGTTAGACTGATTCTGGATGCACCTTAGAACCAAGTCTCCTACATTTAGTGTTCTTGGTTGAACTCTTTTGTTGTAATATCTTCTTAAGCCTTGTAAATAGGTTGTTGACCTGATAAGTGCTCGATCTCACTTTTCTTCTAAGAGATTGATATCATCTTCGTGTTGGTCGTCTTGATTGACCTATTCATAGAGACAGGTCCATGTAGAGTCTAAATGAATCTCATTTGGCAACACGGCTTCAGCTCCATACGCCAGTTGAAAAGGAGTTTGTCATATTGCTCTACTGGTTATTGTACAAATGGCCCAGAGCACAGAGTAGAGGTCATCTACCGAAGCCCCGAAACGTTTGGTAAGACGATCAAACACTCTTTTCTTTATACCTTGTATAATTTGGCCATTAGCTCTTTCAACTGCTCTGTTACTCTGAGGATGAGCAACTAAAGAGTAACAATTTTTTTGTGTCTATTTCATCACAATAGTCTTGAAACAGACCACTAATGAATTGTGATCCATTATAAGTAATTAGCCGACTAGGCACACCAAATCTAGTGACTATGTTTTTCACAAAGAATTTCTTTGCAGCCTGAGCCATAATAGATACCACGAGCTCGACTTCAATCCATTTTGTGAATGTATCTATCGCAACAAATAGGAATTTGAATCCATTAGTTGCTCTCGATAAAGGACCTACTATATCAATTCCCCAAGTCGAAAATGGCCATGCCAAAGGTATGAATTGCAGTTGATTAGCAGGTAAATATACTTGTTGAGCATGAAACTGGCATTGCTCACAAGTTTTCACAAGATGCATGGCATCTTGCAAAGCAGTGGGCCAATAAAAACCTTGTTAGAAAGCTTTACCGACTAGTGTTCTATACGAAGCATGTGCTCCACACAAGCCCCCATGTATCTCATTAAGCATTAAAATACCATGTGTTCCCTTTCTATATAGAGTATTGTTGAGAATTTTTTACATTCACGCCTTTCGAATTAATCTATCCTTTTCATGAATATCCTCAAGCAGTGTCCCATTTTCTAAATAGGCTTTAAATGGTTTAGCCTAATCTGAATTCTACTCAAGGATTCTGTCGGGACCCGAATTTCACGAATTTGAAACTCTCTATGTATACTGCACTAGTCTTCGATCACGCTAGTGTACACAGTGGCAACATAGATGAAATATCATTCCATACAACGAATTAACTAAAGAAAAGTATCAAATTATTATTAAATAACGCATTGGACCTTATGGTCAAAGTTTACACTAGTATGCCTTAAGGGCTTATGAAACAAATAAACTATTGCAGCGAAAACAAAATAACTTGCGCCATTCGACAAGCCACATGCAATCATCTAGGGAACGCCTTCCTAATCTACGTAGTCTTCGTAGTACTCCTCCTTATAGAACTCTGTATTTCCTAGTCCTTACTCAGCAATTGATCAACAAAGGCGTATAGCCGTGAGTACAAAAAGTACTCAGCAAGCCATAGGGAAATGATGCAATATATTCATACAAGGCTTGACAAAGGATAGTCATATAGTTCTTTTACAGAAAGCAATAACTTGAATTTAAATAAAATAAATAGATGGAAAGCATATTTATGAAAAGATAATAAATAACTAGTAAATCAATGGTAAACAACATGAACATAATAGTGAGGCATCACCCTACACCATCTAAAACATTTATCAAACCACTAAATTCAACAGTATTAACTTTAGACAACAAAACAACAGTGAACTCCCTGTCCACAACCCAACAATTCAACCTTCCAACATTTCATGAAACATTCTATTTCCCGGGTATGTCCATGACCGCAGACATGGCTATTCGAATAGATTTACACTCTATAGAGGTTGTCCTACTTTACCCACAAGACATGATCATCTCCTTTTGCCTTCGGATATAACACTTCCTTTTGTGTGTTGGCAGAGAGATCACGACAAAGCCTTTACAATGCCCTATCTAAAATCAGTACTATCCACTAAGGTTTCGTCCCTTAGGGCACCTCTTGAGCCATGTGAACTAACCCGTCCATATCGGAACCCACACCATCAACTGGCAGTACTAAAATTTAGACATTGTAAATTAACCAGCTAGGTCTGTCCCATAACAGACATATGGTTGTACGGTTAGCCCTAGTTCAATGGTGCACAAGATTAAGTCCTTAATTAAGTTGTCTCAAGCAAGACACCCACGTCCTAAATGTGCTAACAGCACCCCCTTTACTACACGATCACTTGCCTGAGGAAAAACAATCCTATTCAACCAAGACCAATGGCTACCCTCCCATGGTACAACAAGTTTTACAACAGTGGCTACCAGCCACTATTCAATATCTCATTAGGTCAAGATTAACATTAATTCACATGTGATATGAATCCTATCGTACAACTAAGCATGTCTAAGCATAACTACAATAACCCATTGTTGGTAAAATAATCATGTCCAACAAATAATGTCCCAACCTAGGGTTAAAAAAGGGTATATGGCATTCCAATAATCAAGGTAGCATAATGACAATTAGGTATATAGCTATTCCCGGTAATTAATCATTGTACAGAAATAGCATGCAATTGTATAAAACAAAGTACTATTGCAAACATAGGTTCTATATGATCAAAGGTTACGACTTGCCTTGCTGATCTACTGCTAAATTTTGATCTTCAAATTCTCTGATGCTCCCTTGGGATTAGCATCTACCGGAAAAGAAAGCAACAAACACAAATAAATACCAAACAGAGACTCAAATAAGCTCAAAATTGAAAATAAATGGCTATGAAATGCAGAGCTTGATTTTAGAAAAATTTATAAATTTAAATCGCCTCAATTGCAGTTCGTATGAGGGAGAACGGACCTCCGAAAGATTAAATCCAGAGAAAATAGAAAAATAATAATTTATGGAATTAATTTTCTAAAGAAAAACTGATTTATTACACAATGTTGACGTCACGGCCGACACGTGGGTCCCTCGGTCCATGGACTGAGTCCACAGACTTGCCTGGTCCATGGTGGACCAGGCTCACAAAATAGGGTCTATGACTGGCGTCACATATGACGTCATTGGCACAGTGGATGCTGACGTGGGCTTGCCATGTGTCGCATATCCAGAGGCTCTGTCAGATTGGACGGTGGAGAAACACTACGATGATCAGCAGTGACGTGGCAAGATCCGGAGCACATGCTGTTGATCGGACGGTCACGGTTCCTCGACAAGGAACGACAGCGAGGTCGGCGGTGCTACTCACCAACAACAGAGAAGACGATACAGGAAACTGCATAGAGGTGATGGATCGGGCGTGGGTTGGTATGGATCTTGACAAGTGTAGCACGATGAACTCGGGGACGCAAGCGGAAGCGGCGGAGATGCACCAGGGAGGTAGATAGGTGGCGAAGAAGGTGACAATGATGGTGGTGCAACTTTGGCAAGCTCGCAGCGACGGTTGGCGAGGTCTCGGGTGACGTCAAAGAGGGTGGCAGATGTAGTGCGATGAGAGGAACACATATCGAGGTATGATGGCACCTTAAATAGCCTCAAGAGGCGTGTTTTGCGCGGACACTGAGGGTGGTGCGAAGATGCGGTTTGGATGCGGTGACGCTAGGGTTTCAGGGATGGCGATGGGTGCGTGCAACTAGGCTAGGCGGAGCAGCTGGGCCGGGACATAGGCTGACTAGTCCTAACGGATTCGGGATGAGGAGAGATGGGCCATGAAGGAATAGGGAGAATTTAGCCCGAAACAAAAAGGGGAAATAAAATCATTTTCCGAATTTGAAAATTACCAAAAATCCAAATAAATTTATAAAAAATTCAAAAAATATAGAAAAATTCCTTAGAGAAAATTCTTTTGTTTGATATATAGATTAATCAAATTAAATCTTTTCATTAATAGAAAATTCAAATTAAGATTAATTTAATTTAGGAAAAATGCAAATGGTTCATTTTCAAATTTAAACATTCCAAAACACAAATTTTTGGATGTTATAGACTCTGACCTCTGTACTAGTCAGGGATTTTTCTATGGATGTGTCTATAGAAGGCTTAGATAGATATTCAAGAAACACCTGTTGGAACAGGCGATCGTGTGGAACCTAGTTTTGATAACTGGTCCACTAAGATATTATCTTTTCTCAGTATATATTGGACTTTGAAATAACTAAAGTATTTCTCCAATTTCCTCTCTACACACTACTGCGGATCGGGCATGCACAAGCGGTTCGAAACCGCTTTCAGAAGCGGTTTTAGAACCGCTTGTAAGCTAATCATGAGTCATACCAGTCGGGTATCACAAGCGGTTCCCAACCGCTTGTGGTTCGACATTTTCACAAGCTGGCGGTTGGTGTTACCAACCGCCAGGAGAGGTTCTCTCAAAAGCGGTTGGTCTTACGAACCGCTTGTGGAAAACTATCTCACTAGCGGTTGGAGTTACCAACCGCTTGTGAAGAGTCTGGCAAACATAGCGTTTTGATTATATTCAATATAGAATATGTTCTCGGAGGATTTTGATATAGATTTTGACAATTAAAATAAATAGAACTACATGAGTTTTTTTGACACAATTAAATATATATTATTCATGCATACTCATTCAGATAATTACAGGTTCATTTACATAAAAATACGAACTTACTAGACTAAAAAATGAACAAGTTGATGAACACATGAAATAATAAGCCACTTTTACAAGTTTAAAAGAATAAAAGGGCGAATCTTGAGCTCATTTCTTGCATGCGTCGCTCTTTGTGCCCTTGGTCGACGTCGATGTCAGTTCACCTATCCTTATTTCAGGACAATCTCTCCAACCATTTGCGTGGAACACGCCTTTGGTGGATACAATCTAAATCGACAATAAAGCCGATGAGTTGTTCTTGAATTCTTCGCAACTTGGTCTGGCGGGATCACGCCTTGCACATCGATGCAATGACAAAGCGAGAAGTAAATAAATCTCGGACTTGTAATTAAAGTATAAGTACTAAGAAATTGACATATGCACACCACCTCGACGTTGGTTGTCAGCACATCACCGTGGGTAATACTTTGTATATAGTGGCACACATAATAGCCACATAAGTTGTTTCCACCCGTCTGTTGTAGAACCTGCGATGAAATTTGAAAAGAAAACGATTATGGGGATGAAAAGCATTACGGCATATTAATATTCTTTAATCATTACTCGAGTGCTTATTTGTACATCAAATTCGTTCTCGAAATCTCCTTGTTGCTTCTTTCGAAACCTTGCGAATGCCCTGTGTGATGCGTTAGTATGAATAGTAATTATTAGAGTTGGAATTAGCAAGGTATTTCAATATATATAATAAGGAAAACTATCGTATATATATGTGCTATATACCTATTTAGGGTGTCAATGATAAATTGATATTTTTTTACCGGAGTCCTTTTTGAGTCTTGAACAACGATTTGGCTGCTATCAAGCTTGATGACAAGAAGGATCCAATGAAACCTATTCATGTATTGCAACATGTATGTAACTAGCTAGTAGTATTATAGATGCCTTGGAAAATATAAGAACGAGAGGTTGTATATATATGTACTCGAAGTTGAAGGGCAGAAGTATGTACGGTTTGTAGTGCTGTCCCAAGAATGCATCGAGAATGTAATCTTCAATATCCTTTCGGTTGTATCCAAAGACGAACTCGTTAACAATCTTTGGGTCGATGAAGCCCACGTTGAAGATATTCTCTTTTCTACATCGTTGTATCTCCATTCTACATAGAAAGGTATAAGTTTAAGAGTTGCAATTTTATTGTACGAGGAAGCACACGGTAAAGGTATGAGCTTGACACTTACAGGCACCAGCAGCTCATGAGAGACACGTTGATGGCGTCAGCATGGTAAATACTGTATAAGTCGTCAAATTCGAGCCATATGGTGTTGTCCCCGTGTTGGCGTCAAAAACTTGATGTAGGGTTTCTAACAGCAGCACACCAGACGAACACCGGGTTCAGAGCGTGCCAGTCGATTTGACCTGTAATCGACAAGGTAAAAAACAATAAAATTCAAACAAAGCCGATCGTTAAGATCAATCGGCTTAAACTCGATCAGCTTAAAGCCGATCAAGATCAAGGGATAAATCTAACTAGCCGATTAAGGCTAATCAGAGGATAAAGGCAGATCAATTCTGAAGAAGGCGTGCACAACAAAATCGTAATAAACCAAAACTGGGGTATGGCGAGGATGATCAACAATCGCGATCGCAACTTTATTGATCAAAATCGATTACAAAGGCTAAATTACAAGAACTACTCCTAGTCGACAGGAAAAGTAGATGAAAAGTAAAAGCTAGTTGATTGTGTTGTGTTGATGATGATTCTGCAGCTTGCTTTGGCTCTTCTTTTATACCCTTCGGCCGATCGTGTCATATTCCAACACGCTTCAAAGTCCATATCCGTATCGGCCTTATCTTGAGAGGTTGTTTCCTAAAATCTTACGCTTTACCAAACATCTCGGATTCTTTCCAAACCTCCGTTAGTTTCAGATCTTTAATTTTATCGCTTTGATTTAGATTAACTTGCGAATTTTGGTGCAAACATATGCCCCTATTTTTGAGAGATGACTTGTTATCTGTCAAAATCACAATTATCGGCTTGTGCAATCGGCTAACGTTTGATCTTCACCTATTAACTGCTGCTTTATTCGCGCCGTATTTCTCTGACATGCAGTTAGTGTGTTTTAACTGCTCCTGTCCTTTGGGATTCACTTCCCGCCGTTTCAAATTTTTACCATGCTATAAAATGCGGCCCCCACCTCGGTCATTTCTCACGCGCACAAGCTCTACGAACCCAAACAATCGGCTTTTGTTTATCCATTCCTCGTTTCCATCATCGCTTGCATACATCTTCTCCAATCGGCTTGCTAAGATCGGGTGAAATGGACGCGAAGTCGTACTCATTCGATCCCTAACAAGAAAGATCAAGATTTTCTTGGTCCGATAGGAAACCTAGACGCCAAAGACAAGAATTAGCCAAGATATTCCCGTGCCTTCCTTTATCGCCATCGCATTCAACATAGAGAGCTGGGATAAGAGCTTGAGGGCATGGCCGATGGCGCTTAAAGGATGGAGATCTTGGTATATCCGTGGCCGCTCAAAAAGAGGGGGAAAAAATGGGTATAGCTGAGTGTATTCCTCTCTCTTTAGCCGATCCAAGCCAATGAGCCCTTAGTGGCCACGGCGTTATTTACGGTCGGAGACCTTCAATGCCTTCTTGTTTCGCACGGTCCCATCGGCCCGACTCTCATGGACATAGCCCAATTGTGTTGCCCGAGGCCGATGGTGAACAAATATCGCTTTAGTGGCAAACCGAAATACAAGCTTATTCAATCTAAAGGAGAAGGTTGGCGTAAGTACATTAATAACAATAATAAAGTGAACGGGCTGGTATCAGATGAAGAACATGTCGCTTTTCTGAACTTATGGTTAGACCGATTCTTGTTCGTGGTGCTTCTTTAGGACCAACACAAGTGTATCACCTAATGGCGAGCGATTGGTAGAGGGCGTCGGCTAGCATTGGGAAAGATGTTCCTTGGAGCGGTTTATCAAATGATGCATGTAATTAGAGTCGGCTCTTTCTGGGTTTGCCAAATTCGCGTCGGCAATGTAGGTGGTCCCTCGGTTTATCCAAATTTGGCTGTCTACTGCTTATTTAGCCGATCTTTCAAACTCGATCCTCTCAAGATTCAAGATTCCCTCGCCAAGATACACGGAAAATGCAGCACGCGAATTGAGCGGTAGATCTTATGGCGAGAGATACATAATGTGCTCTGCAAAGAAGAGGATATCTCGATCGGCTTGAAAAATATTTATCTTTCTTCCGAACTCGATAGCAATGATTTTAACCAACAAGATTTCTTGATTATACAGGTATACAAATGATTTTGAATGGCCATCATTTCTTCATCTAGATTCTCGCGGTTAAAATGCTCAATCGACTTTGGATTTCATCAAAAATTTTATATCTCCGGTATCTTTCACGCGGCTTCAATACAAGGAATCGTACTTTTCAACCTTCTTATGAATTTTACCATCCTTCCATCTTTGCGGACAATTGGGTTTCGCCAAGTGATCCCGACCTTCCACTTCTCGACTGGTTCAACCTAGGACTAGAGTGCGATCTTAGTCGCGACCAACATGGTCTTGGAGATAGCCGATGATTTGCGATCAAATCTTTGCCACATTTCATTTTGAACAATCGTCGCTCTAGCCGATTCACTTCATGGTGGTCTTCAATCACGACGCACTTCTCCTTGATCGCACTCCATCGGCTATTATCGATGCCCTCTTCCCGACGCCTCGAGCCGATGGTGACTAATGATTCAAGTGACGATTCGAGCTCCAGATACGATATAATACGAGTTTTATAAATATTACTAGCAAGGTATTTAGTCGATTTAGCTTTTCTTTATCGTGAGCCCATATGAATCAATCTCATTGGTCGTCTTCTTTTTGCGGATTAAAGCTCGCAAGAAGAAGCCGATTGATGCTCCTGCGACTAGTAAAGGGAAACGACCACGACAGTAAGCGCACTTCTTGGTTATACATCCGCTCCTTGGGCATTCAAAGCCCATCTTTATCCGATTTAGAAAGGCAACAAAGCAACCAAGTAAGTCATGCTCAATCATCTTTTGTTCTTTTCATTGTTTCGTTAATCGACTTTGGTAGATGAATATGTAGAAAAGAAGTCGAAGTCCACCAAAGTCCCGCCAAGAAGAAATACTCTAAACCACAGAACAAAGTGGCGAGAGTTCACCTCACGAATCGACCATCGCTCGGTATCTACAAATACAAATCTCGATTGACCAATCGGTCTAGATTTAGATCATTGGTTCTTATTACATTCTTTTTCCACCTGCGCGATCGACACAAGTGGCGTACATCCCGCAAGCTTGCGGATATATCGCCAAAGAGCCATTGCCTCCTCACCGATGCGGCACCAACAACTCCCGCCGTCCCGAGACTTCGATCCATCCAACGCCCTTGGCTTCAACTTATCGACTTGGATGATCCGTAGATCTTGTAGCCGATGATTATATCTCTCGCAATCGTAACATTATTGCGGTTTCAAAAATGCATCGTTTCTTTGTCTCATCGCTCTTGAATGCAAGATCGCCTCAGAGGCTCTTTGATTTGGTGTCAAGGCCTCAATCGAGATCTGAATAATAATCACCGATTCGAGATGCTATGGCTGCAATCGAAACGAAACTACCGCTAAGCCATGGTGACCGCTTGAAGTATGTCATTTGGATGCGAAGAAGGCTCGTAGAGGCGGTCAAGAAAGGAAGAAAAGAGAGCAGCCCAAGAAGCCGACCGGAGAATCCTTGACAAAATGATTGCAGAGACTAAGGCAAAAAGAAAAATTTTGATGTGACCATGGAGTCTGAAGGCTAACAAAACTTCTCTTCAAAGTTAGAAGTCACTAAGAAATTTCTTGAGGATGAATCACAAAGACAATGAAGCTTATCCTTTGAGCCAAGATTCTCTTGAGAAAACATCATCTACCGCCAAGGAACAGAGGGTAGAAATAGCATCACCGTGGCGGCCTTTAAAGAACAAATACCAAACTTGTACTTATCCCGAGCAAAGGCTGTGGAAGATGATAGAATTCGGATGAAGTACAATAAACAATCGCCAAAGCAATTTGGAGCATCGGCTTTAGAGCACGACTCCGTGTTCGGGATGTAAAACTTATTTGGTCGTTTCAAAATTTCGAATCTTATGAATGCCTCGTAATTTTGTTATGTGTACAATCAATTTGCTTAACCGATTTCATTTTGCTTATATCTTGAGTTTGCAATCCTTTCAGCTGATTAACAGTATCGTGTTAATCCTGGCTCTGAACAAGGTTTTAGTCGGCTAAGCTCCGATCCAAATGCTAGGATAGTATTTCTTTAGGTATTTCCCATTAATTGCCTTAGGCAAGACATGCCCTTCCAAAGCGTTTCCGAAGTACGAGTTTCCACCGACCACCGATTAATTTTATATGGCCCTTCCCACGTAGGCAACCATTTTCCGAATCGGTTATCCTTAGAACCAACAGGCAGTATAGTTTTCCACACTAAATCGGCTTGATCGAAAGATTTAGGCATGACCTTTTTATTGTACGCCTTCGCTACTCTGATCTTGTTCTTCTTAAGCCGATCAAGTGTAAACAAACGTAACTCTGCTAACTCGTCCAAGTTGTCTATCATTACGTCATTGTAATCTTGAGCCGACAAACCATTTTGTTTGGCTATTTGTATCGACTCAATGTTGATCTCTACAGGTAGAACGGCTTCCTGTCCGTACACCAACTGATAAGGTGAAAGCTTCGTCGCTCCGTGATAAGATAGTCGATAGGCCCAAAGTGACTCCGATAGTGTTGAGTGCCAATTCCTCGGCTTTTCATCAATCTTTCTTTTGATTAACTTGATTAGTATTTTATTAGACGACTCGGCCTGTCCATTGGCCTGAGCGTAATACGGCAAAGAGTTCAACAGTTTGATCCCCAAACTCGTAGCGTAACCTCAAACTCATTAGACATGAATACCGCACCTTGATCGGTCGTGATTGTTTGTGGTATTCCAAACCGATGGATCGATATGTTCATTCACAAAATTAATCGCCTCAACGCTAGTTACCTTTTTGAGCGGTATAGCTTCGACCCATTTTGAGAAATAATCGGTTGCGGCCAAAATAAATTTATGGCCTTTACTCGAAGCAGGAAATATTTGGCCGATTATATCTATTCCCCAACCTCTGAACGGCCAAGGTTTGATAATTGGATGCAAAGCCGATGCTGGTGCTAGTTGTACGTTGCCAAACTTTTGACATGTCTGACATCCTTTGTAATATTTGAAGCAATCCTCTAGCATCGCCGGCCAAAAATAACCTCGTCGCCTAAGCATCCATTTCATTTTATGTGCCGATTGGTGAGAACCACAAATGCCTTCATGCACTTCACCCATCGCCACTCGGCTTCTTGACCTCAAGACATCTTAGCAACAAGCCTTCCATAGTCCGATAATACAAGATATCATCCATGATAACGCATTTCAATGCTTGTCGCCGTATCCTTCGCTCCGTCGGCTTAGATGGGTTGACTAGATAGTCTTTTATTTGCGCCCTCCAATCAGCAATATCCGTGCACATTATTGCTTTATCTACGATTCGCTTCCGACTTCGCCAACATTTTATACCGATGCTTGTTGGGCCAAAGCATTGGCTCTATCGCTCAATTCTCGAGGAACATGACCGATAGAAAATGATGCAAAAGAATCGATGATCTCGCGCATTGCCTTAAATATTTTAATAGCACTTCGTCTCGACATTGGTATTCTCCTTTTATTTGTTGTACTATTAATAGTGAATCACCATATGCCTCAACAGCACTCACTCCAATATTTTCCAATAACTGTAAGCCTTTGAGTAATGCTTCATACTCGGCCTGGTTATTTGAACATCGGCTATTTAACCGGAATGAAAATTTGAAGCTATGTCCTCTAGGTGAAGTGAGTACAATACCGACACCATATCCTTCCTCGCATACCGATCCATCAAAGAACAATTTCCATGGTGCCACCAAGACTAAGTTTGTTGCTGTGTCATGTCTGTTATGAAATCGGCTAAGACTTGTCCTTTAACCGCTTTGGCCGATTCATTATGATAAGTCGAACTCGACCAAGGCGTAAGCCCATTTGCCCAATGACTCGCAAAATTGAGCTGACAATATATATTTTATGACATCGGTTTTGCAGATAACTTTACAAGCCGATGCTAGTATGTAGTGCCTTAGCTTTGTGCATGAGAAGTACAATGATAAACATAGTTTTTCGATAAAAGGGTACCTGACTTCTGCATCTAGCAACCGTCGGCTTAAATAAAAGATAACCTTCTCTTTACCATGTACCTCTTGCGCCAAAACAGCTCCAATAGTATCTTCTTTAGCCGATACATATAATCTGAAGGGAATTCCTTTTTTCGGTGCCGCCAGGACTGGAGGGTTGGATAAATACCCTTTTACTTCGTCAAAAGCTTTCTGCTGATCGGCTCCCCATATAAATTCCTCGTTTTCTTTTAACTTCAGCAATGGGGTAAAAGCACGGATCCTACCAGAGAGGATCGAGATGAACCGACGGAGGTAGTTAATTTTGCCGATCAACTTTTGTAATTCGTTTTTGCATGTTGGCGGCTTAGTATTGGCTATGGCCTTGACCCTTGTTTGGCTAACTTCGATTCCTCTTTCATGTACCATAAAGCCTAAGAATTGCCCAGCCGACACACCAAACGCGCACTTGTAAGGATTCATTTTCAAACCGTGCGATCTTATGTTTCTAAATACCCTCTCTAAGTCGGCCAGATGTTGGAAATCTTCTGCAGATTTTACCACTACATCATCTATATAAATTTCAACAATGTGGCCGATTAAATCGTGGAAGATCAGATTCATTGCTCATTTGGTAAGTTGCTCGGCGTTTTTCAAGCCGAAAGTCATTCTGATCCACTCGAATAGCCCTATTGCACCGGACATCGAAGGTCTGTCTTTGGTATATCGGCTTCGCCATGAGTATCTGGTTATACCCGCATTACCATCCGTAAAGCTTATGTTCTTGTTTCGATGCAAAGATCGATAAGCATATCGGCTATTGGCATGGGGTATTCGTCTTTTAGCGTTGCCTTGTTCAAATCCACGAAGTCGACGACTTTTCGAAGTTTTCCATTTTCTTCATTCTTTCGAACGATGTTGGAAACCCATTCATCGTGTCGGCAAGGCACGATAAACTTTGCTTCCAACAATCGTTCTATTTCCCTTTATGACTTGGTACAAGGCTGGATTAAAACGCCTGGGATACTTTTTAAATGGCCGATAGCCCGATTTTATAGGTAGCCGATGTTCCACCAGTTGACGGCTTAATCCGGGCATTTCATGATACTCCCACGCGAAACAATCTTTATAATTTCTAAGTATTTTTATTGGCTTTTCTTTGTATTTCATATCTAGATTTGCACTAACAAAAGTTGGTCTTTTCCTATCACCGTTACCTATATCGACTTCTTCAAGCAAATCGGTAGAGCGTGAACCCTTGACCTAACTTTTGATTTCTTTGAAGTCTTCTATGGCTTGGCTATCCGTTGTTTGCCGATAGCTTTGCATTTTGTCTGTAGCGCCTTCAATGTTTTTCTTGTCCCCATCTGCAAGAACACTTCATTTGCCCGATCAAAGGTGCCAGCTTGACACTAATCGGCATAAGTTCGCTTTTTGCTTACGATATGAAATCGCGATCGTCAAAGACCTTGCCCGATATCGGCCCGACTTCTTCGTGTTGCCAATTCGCATCGGAGCTAGCCATGGCAATATGGGCCGATGTATCGGCTGTGATGACTTCAACTTCTTCTCCGTTCCATTGAACAAGTGATTGATGCATGGTCGATGGGATACAGCAATTTGCATGAATCCAATCTCGTCGAAAGCGACTGCTGTAGTTTCCTTTGGCATCAATTACAAAGAACGCTGTCGGCAAGGTCTTACTACCGACAGTTAGTTCTGTGACCATAACACCTTTTGCTTCTGTAGGGTCGCCTGTGAAGTCATTCAGAACCATGTTAGTTTTGATTAAGTCTTCATCGGACTTACCCAGTTTTTTACATGTGGTGTATGGCATTAGATTCACTATGGCGCCTCCGTCTACCAAAGATCCTTGATATCGGCTTGCCATTTATATATCCTTTCAGTTACAGAGGTTTCAGATGCCGGTGATCGTCTTTGGGTTTCTCAAAGATGGCGTTCTGCACTCCGGAGCATAGCTGAGCAACTGCCTCTTTTGCCGATTCAGTTCTGACTTTGAACTCGGCCGGCAATGTGAACACCATGTTGACATCCATGGGAGGTGTGTCATCTCAATCATAGGAGAATCCAAGTCGTCACCGATTCAAATCTTCTTGACTTGCTCTTTTCTTCTCCACTCTTTCTTGGCGCATCTCATTGGACGAAGCTCATTAAACACTTCTCTCTCTTTCTCGGCATCGGCTTCACGAATTTCTTGCGTCCTTAGCCTCTCGCCGTCGTCTTTGTGATTTGCTCAAAGCGATGGGCACCATCTAGGTTTGGGTTCCACTGCTTTAGATCCGCCAACCAAGTCTCCTTGATTAGAACCGGTCTTGTGTGTCTTGGCTTGGCTTTGTTCTTGATTCGGTTTAGATAATCTTTCATGGACCGCCTTCGTGACTTAGTCTTGCTCTCTAATCGGTCCGGATAGCTTATGTGGCCGATTGCGTTGCCAATCGTCTCGAGGATAATGTTCCATCGGGAGGGGTATACGGTGATGGCAACGCTACTCTCCTCTCCCAAAAAATTGCCAAAAGGACACCTTCTATGTGCCCTATCCACGTTTTACGTGGTACAAATTATCCGACCAGTGGTATGATACCGTGGTCGGCTGTTCATCCTTTCATATTTCTCCATTAATTGTGAGAATGTTGGACCGCACTTTTCATGGGCGGCGGATGAAGATTTCTCTGCTTTGTACCATTTACCCACCTGGGGATCCCCCTTGGGCTTGATGGTCCTTGAATTTTTTTCTTCTCGATCGGCTTCTATTTGTAAGGAACCGATGGTAATTTTCAGTGTCTGGCTGCCGTCCGAGCTTGATCGTACGTCGACTTGTCGATCTTTTTTCTGCTCGTCTTGCATCGGCTCTTTTCCTTTAGCCGAGTAATGCACCATATTGATAGGAAGCGGATCGACATCCACCGCATGGTCGGCTCATCGGCAAACTTCAAGCGACCATCTTCAATAGCGCATGGATCGTTGACGGAAGATATTGCGGTCATTAGTGTTATGTGAATAAGAATGATGCCACTTGCAATACTGCGTTTTTGATCTCATCAGGCGACGGTATCACATGTCCCTCCCAAGCAATCGTATTATCTTTTCTTGCGTATAAATCAAAAATACGATCGCACTTGGAAACATCGAAAGAGTATTTGACCTCCGATTTGTTCCTAGTCGGCAAGCCAGAAACAGACTATGGATTTTTGGATCCTTTTACCCATTCGGCTATGTTTATTTACGCTTCCTCGCCTTCCGACGAATCACTAGGACAATATTCAACCATATTGACCTTAGCCTTATCTTTTTCTTTGTTGTTACTACTTTTAAATCTATTATTAAACACCTTATTGTCGATGAATCGGCTTTCTTGAGCCGATACGCGATGCAATAAGTGGCTAAAATCGATGAATTTCGCCGCCTAATTTCTCCCTAAGAGGGGGAATCAAACCTTGAAATGCTAAATCGGCGAGTTGATTGTCGTGTAACATGAACGCTAAAACACCGATTCCCGATTTCTCTAAACCTCTTGATGTAATCGTCATCGATTCCCCAAACTTTTGGCGCACGTAACTCAAATCAAATTATAAGCTCCAAACCGCACAAAAGAAATACTCATGGAATCGGCTTTCCAAATCGTTCCATAAATGGACCGAATTCGAGGTAAACAAGTAAACCAAGTAAATCTTGCCTCGGATAAGGACAATGGGAACAACCTAATTTTAAGCCCGTCGGATGGGCTGCTTCACGCATTGTGCGATAAAGCGTCAGACATGCTCTGTGGTGGTGATGGAATCATCCCCGGAGAATTTGGCAAAGTCCGGGACTCTAAAATTATGAGGGTAAGGCATACGATCTATGTAATCGGGGTACGGCTTTCTATAGCCGATCACTTTTCCTTTTGGTTGTATGCCAAAGCGATCCTCAAGCAGTGCAGATCGATCGGCCCAATTGGCATTATCGGCCCACCGCACAAGAGCCCTTGATAATGTCGATCATAATCGCATCCACCTTCGAGTGCAAGCTCGGGTTGCTAATATATGCCGTGCCATCGGCATTCGATTATCTTGATCGTGCGATTATGCCTAATTTGTGGTTCCGGCACCGGGATAAACGGTTCTGAGTACGTTACTACCCTGTGTGGACCCGGGTTTCTAAGCAGGGTAGGCTCTTGGGGATATCTTTCAGAGCCAATCGGCCGTGAAACCGATTGGGGAAAAGCGTAAAAAGGAGCCGACGGTGGTAGATTGATGGATGGATCATACCTAGCGGCGTCGGTATAGGCGTGGTAATGGCTCACCCCACATGACCGAGGATCCCTAGGCAATATGACCGTAGGTTGTGTGGGCATCATCGTGGGAGGTGAGGTCATAGCCGATGGTTTAGGATCGGCTGGTGTGCTCTGCGTGTTTTGTGATACTGAAAAAACAGGATAGTTTGGCAGAGCTTGTAGTGGGTCATGCAGGCTTCCTGACGAGACTAACTCCTGGGCTATAGATTTAACGCTATTTGCTATCATCGGCTTAAGAGTCGCTACGAGCCGATGATTGGTTTATTAAAGCATGGTGCACGATTGGTTAATCATAGCCGATAATTCGTCTGGCGGGTAGATATCGACTTACCGCTTCCACGCACTGTGTCTCCCGTGGTATTGACCGTCGGCAGGCGGATTTACGTAACGCCACGCCTAGTCTTTTGTAGCAATTTAGCATCATCTCTTCTAACGTGGCTTTCCGATCTTCAATCTCTGAGCGTTGTTCCGCGGTTAAATCGCCCATTGTTGGGACGATTATAGCTTCGTGTTGAGATCGATCGTGGAATCGACTTCCCAGACGTAGACATGGTCCCACCGGCGTGCTAAGAGTGTCTTTGGCGTCAAAAACTTGATGTAGGGTTTTCGACAAGAAGACACCGCATTTAACACCGGTTTGAGCGTGCGATCGATTTGACTTGTAATCGACAAGGTAAAAACAATAAAATTCAAACAAAGCCGATCGTTAAGATCAATCGGCTTAAACTCGATCGACTTAAAGCCGATCAAGATCAAGGGATAAATCTAACTAGCCGATTAAGGCTAATCAGAGGATAAAGGCAGATCAATTCTGAAGAAGGCGATGCGCAACAAAATCAGAATAAACCAAACCTGGGTGTAATCGAGGATGATCAACAATCGGCGATCGCAACTTTATTGATCAAAATCGATTACAAAGGCTAAATTACAAGAACTACTCCTAGTCGGCGTGAAAAGTAGATGAAAAGTAAAAGCTAGTTGATTGTGTTGTGTTGATGATGATTCTGCAGCTTGCTTTGGCTCTTCTTTTATACCCTTCGGCCGATCGTGTCCTATTCCAACACGCTTCAAAGTCCATATCCGTATCGGCCTTATCTTGAGAGGTTGTTTCCCTAAAAATCTTACAGTTTTACCAAACATCTCGGATTCTTTCCAAACCTCCGTTAGTTTCCGTATCTTTAATTTTATCTGCCTGATTTAGATTAACTTGCCGAAGTTTGGTGCAAACACCCCGTGATAAAAATCATCTTCTTTGATATGGAGGGGGAACATCGTTCTTCCTTGAGCGGACTCTGTCATGTACCATTCGTGAAATTGCCGCATCTTGGTTGGCAGATCCTTTATCTCATTTGGGTCAATCGGCTCCACCCAACCGAAATTGCCATCCGACCTTTTTGCCATTGGGATATCATCTATTAATCCAAGAGTCTGCGGTACTGTGGAACTGAGTCCTGCCTCCTTCATAAACCTCTCGAGGTTCTCCTGATCTTGGTATCTCTTCTTCTTCTTTGTTGCCGCCGCCTGACCACATTTATTCTTCTGTGTAGCCTTTATTATTGTCCGCTCATAGTTGGGACTAAGCACAGCAATGACTTTGCGGCAAGTCTGAAGTGTTCCTCCACTTTTGGATCAATTGGTACCTTTGGCTCTACCTTTTTTTTGCGAAGTGTGCACCAATTCTGTTTTAGTGACCGCGTCACTCTCCTCCTTATTCATATCGTATGCCCTCTTTGGAGGTTCCTTTATCTTTGTCGATCGGCCGACTCCGCCTTCTTGGGAGCAGTGGAGGAGCCTTAATTCGCTATCAAGCTTCTTCCTGAGGAGATGGTGGAGGCGTGGTTTTCTGGGGGTTCTTTTTGTTTGAGATCTTTGGTGGTGGAGTAGGGCTTCGTGTGGAGCGGGTGGTGGAGGAGGCGTGCTCGTTTTACCAAATGAGGCATTGCGTGGAGGTGACGTTGGAGGAGGCGGGTTGCCGTGGTGGAGATGACGCGCCCACACCATCTGTAAATATGATGTACCGCTTATGCTAAAGGATGATATTGTGGAGGGCCTGTCCAAGCTTGGTCACGTCGTCGCCTCCAAAGAATATCGAGGTGAAGTTCTTTAAATCCGCCAAAGACCTCCTCCACCACGACCTTTGAGTAACTCGGGGTATCTCGTTGCAGTGGAACATGTGGCCCGGCTCCACCGGATATGCCATGCGGTAAGCCACCTTGATGGAGAGGTTACGCGCATCAACGTAGCTCACATCTGGCGGCGAACCCTTATGTCATCCACGGATAACGGGCAGTAAGTTGTCGCTTTAGGGGCCCGGTGGGCCGCAGTACTCCGCCGCCGAAGGGCTGATCACGGTGTCCGCTCATTGCTCGGACCTAGTCCTTGAAGCTTGCCGAGGGCAATTTGTACTTGTTGCGCAACTATGTCGCCGATGCTAGCACAGGTTGCTCGAGCTTCATCGGTATTCTTTGGATGCTAGCCCAGGTTGCTCGGACCTCATCTGGTTGGAACCAGTGTTCGGACTTCGCTCCGGCATCAATGGCTTCATCATTGCACCTCAACGGCCTCACCGGAACCAACATTAGCCTCGACGATGGAGTCCAAGAAGAACTGTTCTCCTCATCGAAAGTAGGGTCACCACGTCTGGTTGTGCCATCTATCCTAATTAGAAAAAATGTTGACATAAATATCATATTACTTTGAAACAACCATATTACATATTACAACACAAGCATATTATTACATAAATTTCTACACCAAGCATTAAGTACTACGGCGTGTTGGAACTAGCCCAAGGATCAAACACGAACTCATGGACACAAGAACAAGAAATACACCAAGAACATACACACTTATATATTCTCATACTTAGCTCACCAAGAATACAAGGACTTCTCTGTTCCTAGCTACTCCCTCTACCTTGAGCATCCCATGTACTAGATTATATAGACACACATGTACAGGCTGCACTGTACCAGACGCCCACGACGCACGCTCATTCTCTCGGCCATGACGTCCACTCATTGGCTCCAAAGCGCTCAGTCCGTTGCTTGCTTCCGAGTCTGTTACTTCTTAGCCTAATGCATGACTCTAATTGATGCACATTTATTTATACAACAAGCTTATGACTAACACGGCGTGCCGAACACCTTGTGGGCATTTCACCGAACACCTTGTGGGCAGCCGATTTAGAGAGGGAGGACGACGCGTGCACAGCAGTACCTCGGTCCTCCTGGGTGGAATGGCGGTGTGGCAGCAGTTTGGTGGCGGACGAGGCGTCGGCGAGGTGGCGGAGAAGGCGCCGGCGGGGTGGAGTGGCGGCGGCGATGAGGGCACCAGCGTGGGGGTGGAGTGGCGCTGGGATGGTTGGGTGGCGGAGGAGGGCGACGGCGTCAGCGAGGACGCGGCGGGGTCTTGACGGAGGCGACGAAGGCGGCGGTCGGAGAGACCAGGAGGCAGCGGCACGCGCGGGGTCTCGAGCGAGGACTTAGAAAATTTGGGGTGTGAGAAAAGGGCGGGGCGTGTAAACTTTTTATACAGGGAGCACTTCTACAAGTGGTTCTTAGAACCAACTGCTTGTAAAATATATCTACAAGCGGTTTTATAACCAACCGCTTGTAGAGGGAGGACTTCTAAAAGCGGTTCTTAGAACCAACCGCTTGTAACATATCTCTACAAGCGGTTTTAGAACCAACCGCTTGTAACATATCTCTACAAGCGGTTTTAGAACCAACCGCTTGTAGAGAGAGGACTTTTACAAGCGGTTGATATTACTAACCGCTTCTGAATGTTGCGTTCTAGAAGTGGTTCTTTTCTCAAACCGCTTCTGAATGTTGCGTTCTAGAAGCGGTTTTTTTCTCAAACCCCTTCTGAATGTTGCGTTCTAGAAGCGGTTCTTTTCTCAAACCGCTTCAGTTTAATTTTAGAATTTTTAAAAAATGCTTTTAGCACTTTACTTTCATTCCAGAATTTTTTAAAAAGCTTTTAGCACTTCAGTTTCATTTCATAATTTTTTAGAAAGCTTTCAGAACTTTACTTTCATTCCATAATTTTTAAAAAAAGCTTTCAGCACTTTAGTTTCATTCCAGAATTTTGGCACTTTACATTCATTCCAAATAAACACTTCATACAATAGGGGTATATCTTAAGTAGTAACGTACTTTGTCTTTACAAGTGTTCCTTCATTATGATCGCGACGTATGAAAGGAGTATCCACGTCTGTGTCATTGAGGAGGCTTATGTCGACATCCACAGCGAAAGGAGGGATCTCGTCGAATCGATCGTACTCTTCCTCGCCTCGTGACGTCCTCAACTCCAACAATCCTTCGTTTGCCTTGGAGAACCACGTGTCGCTTTGGCTTAGTACTACAATCTTTACGCTTGTCCTTTCGCTTCTTAGGTTTGCTTGACATGTCCATTACGTAAAGACTGTCTCACATCGTTCGCGAGGACGAGCGGTTCGCGCTTATAGTCGACTTGCGTGAGGTCCACGATTGTCATACCGTATTTGTCGACCTTCACGCCGCTTGAAGTCGGTTTGACCCATTGGCACTTAAATAGAGGACCTTCAAAGGTCCATAGTCAAGCTCCCATATCTCTTCTATGAAACCATAATATGTATCCACCTTGCCTTTGTTGTCTTGGCGTCTATACGGACACCGCTATTTTGGTTGGTGCTCTTGTTATCCTGGGATCCGTGTAGAATGTGTAACCATTTATCTCGTACCCTTGAATGTCGATTTCACTAGATGGTCCCCGAGCCAAGCGTTGTAACCTGTTCTTTGTCTAACCCTTTCAAAAGGATGTACTTTTGTAACCAAGCGCGAAAGAATCCATGTGCTTCGGTGTTATCCAATCCTCGAGACCTCCCAGAAATCGCGCGTAGAATACTCTTGTGCTCAAGGACATACGGGGCCACTACAGTTGATTGTTTCAAAACCGTGAAATATGCTTGCTTAAATGTAAGAAGATCATTGCATGCAATTGCTTTCCTTCCTAGTGTCCCTTTTCCCCATAGCCTCCCCTCATGGCGTGATATAGGGACGCCGATCGGGTTTAGATCATTAATGTAATCCACACAAAACTCAATCACCTCCTCTGTCCCATAACCCTCGGCAATGCATCCTTCCGAACGAGAACGGTTACGAACATACTTCTTTAGCACACTCATGTACCTCTCAAAAGGGAACATGTTGTGTAGATACACGGGTCCAAGAATACCTATCTCTTTAACAAGGTGAACAGTAAGATGAACCATAATATCAAAGAATGCAAGAGGAAAGATCATCTCAAGACTAACCACACTTTGTACCACGTCATCCTGCAGCTTACTTAGTTTATCTGGGTCGATGACCTTCTGTGAAACCGCGTTGAAAAAGAACACAGCTTTGTGATTGTCCCCCGTACCCACTCAGGCAGTATGCCTCTCACAGCCACTGGGAGCAACTGTGTCATTAACACAAGACAGTCATGGGATTTCATGTGTACGATTTTATTCTCTTTCGTGTTTATGAGTCTCTTTACATTCGAGGAGTATCCGGAAGGGACCTTCACCTGCTCAGAACTCTATCACGCTTTTTCTCTTCTTTGCTTAGAGTGTAGCTCGCAGGATGTAGGTAATGTTGTCCTTTCCCTCTCTTTTCGGGATGTAGGTCGTTCCTCAGTTCCAAGAGTTCAAGGTCCTTCCGAGTTTGTAGTGTATCTTTCAATTTTCTGTACATATCTATGTAGCCTTGCAGATTCAAGCAGACATTCTTCGTGATGTGCATGAAGTCAAGTGAGTGACGAACCTCCATGACTTCCCAATAAGGCAAGTCCCAAACTATTGACTTCTTTTTTCACATGGGTGCATGACCATCCTCATTCTGCACATGTTTGCTTCCAGGACCCTTTCCAAATACTACTTTCAAATCCTTTACCATAGCAAACACACGTGGCCCACTACGATGCTGAGGCCTTGCACGAAGGTGCAGTTGCCAGATTAAATTTTGCCTTCCTTCCGCAACGGGTGACTCGTAAGAAGAAACCTACGGTGACCCATGTACACAACCTTTCGAGAGTTTTTCAGGTACATGCCGTCCATTTCATCTAAGCATTGGATACAGGCTCTATATCCTTTGATAGTTAGGCCGGACAGGTTACCGAGAGTAGGCCAGTCGTTGATTGTTACAAATAACAATGCACGTAGGGTGAAATACTCCCTTTTGTACTCATCCCATACCCTTGCACCATCATCCCACAACGTCGCAAGATCTTCAACCAATGGTTTCAGGTAGACATCGATGTCATTTCTAGATTGCTTGGGGCCTTGGATCAACAACGGCATCATGATGTACTTTCGCTTCATGCACAGCCATGGAGGAATGTTATAGATACATAGTGTAACAGGCCAGGTGCTATGGCTGCTGCTCAATTCTCCGAAAGGATTCATCCCATCGGTACTCAACCCAAACCTTATGTTTCTCACCTCATCTGTGAAGTCCGGGTACGTCCGGTCGATTTTCCTCCACTGTGAGCCATTTGTAGGGTGTCTAAGCATCCCGTCATCCTTACGCTCTTCTTTGTGCCAACGCATCATCTGGGCGTGCGCTTTGTTAGCAAACATACATTTCAATCGGGGGATCACAGGGAAATACCACAACACTTTAGCTAAAGGTCTCTTCTTCTTACGCTCCCCATCTATTTCGCCTGGATCCTCACGCTTCACCTTATACCGTGATTCTCTTCACTTGACAAACATCCAAATCGGCATACTCATTACGATACAAGATACAATCATTAGGACATACGTGTATCTTCTGTACTTCCAATCCCAAAGGACAGACGACTTGCTTGGTTTCATATGTAGATTCAGGCAGAGTGTTATCTTCTGGAAGCAACTTCTTTATGAGTGATAACAACTCATCGAATCCATTATCTGACACACCATTTGTAGCCTTCCATTGCATGAGTTCGAGTGTGGTACTGCAGCTTTTTGTGGCCACGCTTACGTTTGGGTACAAAGGAGTTACGTGGTCCTCTAACATGCTTGTTGGAACTTCTCGAATCGTCTTTCATCATGTAGTCTCCCTCTCCGTCATGCAAAGATCTGGTCTAGCTCATCATCACCAAAGTCACCAAGTGTTTCTTCCACGGAACAGTATTGCATGCCGTCCGGATCTCGTTGAATCCATCTTCCTCTTCCTCGCTTCTTCATTGTCTTCTGGCTAATCACCTCAACTTCACCATGGTTGGTCCAATGTATAGTTTGGCATGAAACCTCTCATGATCAAGTGGTTCATAACTTGCCATCGCTGGAGTGCTCCTTCTCGTTCTTGCAAACTACACACGGACAACATATGAAGTCGCTCGAGGCAAGAATGCAACGGCCAGATCGAGAAAAGCTCGCACGCCATTAATGAACTCTCGAGAGACGGTCCGCATTGTACATCCATTGCCGATTCATCTACACCAAGTTATAATTTCATTAAAAATTATAACAAATTTCGTTACAAAAATTATAACCTAACTTAAATTTCGTTACATTTAAACCCAACAAAAAAAAACTCCACCTACACCATCATCCATTTAAAGACCTACCTTTGTAATTATTTTTTATCCCTTCCTACCTTTGTAATTATTTTTTATCCTTCTACATGTTTTTCTATTTTATTTCATACACAAATAATTACTTCCTTGCAATATTGTACCTAGATCTCCCCCAACTTATTGTGATATTTAAGATTCTAAAGCTAACAACCACCTAGATCTAAAGCTCCCAATCACCTGTACATTGTAATGTCATATTTTGAACTAGATCTCCACCCTACATCTTCATACAACAACAAAAACAAGCATAGAAAACAAATTTTTGATCATGCTTAAAAAGTTCAAGATTTCTCCACATCCATTGAAAAAATAGCAATATCTAGGTGAGAAGGATGTTCACATGATGTTACTAACCTTGAAACACTTAATTTAGAGCTAATTACCTCCAATTAAAAATTTGGACAGCACCTCCCAAGAACATTGGCTGGGCGGCCTTCTCTGTTCGATCGTACCTCTGCTTGGCTCATGGAGGAAGAAGGGTTTAAATGCGCTGCGTGGGAGGGCATCGAGAGCGGTTTGAGACACGAACCGCTTACAGATGTTGCGTTCTAGAAGCGGTTCTTTTCTCAAACCGCTTACGAAAATCGAAGCGGTTTGAGACAAGAACCGCTTCTAGAATGCAACATTGTAAGCGGTTCGTGTCTCCGAACCGATATACCAACGAACCGCTTCTGGTGCGAACATCACAACGGGTTCGCACCAAACCGCTTCTAATAGGCCGGTTGTGATGCCCAGTTCTGTAGTAGTGACATCCAGGTAGTGAGCCATTACCTTATCGGACGTACTGTATTCCTTGCTAACTTGGTTTACGACTAATGGCGTATCGCCCACCGCAAGAAGCTGATGGACTCCAATGGATTTTGCTACTCAGAGTACTACTAGAAAATTTTCGTACTATGCTACATTATTGGTAGCAGGGAATTGTATTTGGATTACATATTTTAACTGATTGTCTTAAGGCGTAACCAATACTATTCTAGCCCCCAAGCCTTTTATTTCTCGAGAACCATCAAAGTACAATTTCCATTGATCAATATCAATTATATCCTCTTTTACAGAGGGTTCCCTGTTTATCCATTCAGTGATAAATTTTCTAAAATTTGGGAGTTAATTGTTGTTCGGGCTACAAAATGGATATCGAATGATCCAAGTTCAACTACCCACTTAGCAATCTGACCAGTTGTGTCTTGGTAATGTAAGATACTTCCCAAGACAAGATAATGGTACAATAATCCGATGGGATTGAAAATAATGTCTCAATTTCCTAGAATTCATTAATAGAGTGTAAAGCAATTTTTAAACCTGAGGGTAACGCTCCTTAGGTCGTGTAAAACTTCGCTGACTTAATAAACAGGTTTTTGAACCTGATCCTGTTCAACAATCAGTACAACACTAACTACTTTATTTGAAGACGCTAAATATACCAGGAAAGGCTCTCTAGGGTTGGGTGAGATCAAAGTGGGTGGGCTTTGCAAATAGATTTTTATGTCATTAAATGCTTTGCTTGCTTCATCTGATCAGTAGAATTTGTCGTGTTTTCGAATTATCTTAAAGAAAGGCAAACCACGCTCTCCTGATCTTGAGATAAAACGATTGAGAGTAGACATCCGACCAATTAAACCTTGGACGTCCTTTACTGTAGAAGGTGGTCTCAAGGATTCAATGGCCTGAATCTTCTTAGGATTTACTTCAAGTCCTCATGAACAGACAAGAAAACCAAGCAACTTTCCAAACGAAACCCAAAAACACACTTTTCTGGATTAAGCTTAATTTCAAATTTATTCAAATTATTGAAGGTTTCAGCCAAGTCTGACAAATGATTAGAGCTATTTTTGCTCTTTACAACGGGATCATCAACATAAGCTTCAATGTTATGCCCTATTGGACTACGGAAAGTCTTCTCCATAAGGCGCTGGTATGTGGCTCCAATATTTTACAGCCCGAATGGCATCTTCCTGTAGAAATAGACACCAAATGAGGTTATGAAGGAAGTCTTCTCTTCATCTTCACTTGCCATACTTATTTGATGATAACCTAAGTATGCATCCAGAAAAGTCATCAATTCACAGCCCACTGTTGAATCCACCAGTTGGTCGATACAAGGTAAAGGAAAATCATCTTTTGGATAAGCTTTATTTAAACAGGTAAAATCAATGCACATGTGCCACTTACCGTTTGCTTTCTTGACTATAACCAGATTCGCAAGCCAATCAGGATGATCAACTTCACGAATGAAACTAGCTTCCAGGAGTTTATTCAACTCTTGTCGGATGGCTTCTTGCCGATCGAGAGCGAATCGCCGTAAGCTCTCGCTTCTTTGGTCATATGTCGATTGTATGGCTAACCTATGCTCTATTACTTCAATTGGGTGCCTAGGCATGTTGGATGGTTTCCATGCAAACACATACGTGTTAGCCTAGAGGAAAGCAATGAGCGCGTCTTTCTTTTTGGCATCCATTGATATCCTATACGGACGGTGTTTGGTAGTCACAGGATCAATGGCCACTTCCTTATTTGTTCATGGGGTGAGGAGTTATCTTCAAATTTTCCATCTTGTTAGATTTACAAGACTTTTCTGTATCATTTGTATTACTTAATGGTAATTGATCAACAATCTCAAGCAACTTGCGATCACAATTAAGCGCAATAACTTGGTTACCTTGTACATTCAATACACCTTTTGGACCAGCTATCTTTAAGCTCTGGTAGGCGTGATGAGCAGCTGCCATAAATTTTGTTAGCAAAGGCCTACCCAAAATGGCATTGTATGCTAATTCAAAATCAACAATTTCAAATGAAATTAACTCCGTTCTGAAATTGTCAGCATTTACATAGGTGATAGGTAACACTATCTGTCCCACTGGAGTTATTGATGGACCAGGCACAATCCCAAAAAATGGGTGTGTAATTGGTCTTATCTTAGAACGAGGAATTTGCATTTCGTCCAAAGCATGAATAAAAAGCAAATCTAAAGAACTTCCTCCAACAATTAAAACTCTTCCAACTTTGCAATTACTAATGGTAGGAGAAACTACTAATGGAATTTTTCTAGGGATTGACATACCTTTTTAACAATCCTGCTTACTGAAGGTGAGGTTGGCATCTAACCACAGGATATTCAGCTTTCCTATCCGGTTGTCGATCTTTGTTGACCTCCTCCATGCGATCTTAAAATGCCTTTTGAAGTGTATGTAGAATAACCTCCAAATATCATGTTGACATGGTTATTGGCCTTTTGATGGCCCATGTCTTCATCTCCATTTGCATCCTTATTGCTCTGCTCTTCTGGTAAGGTAGGCATATGACTCTTATCAGAGTAGAAAACTTTCATGCACTTTTTCTAAGCACGGCAATTTTGCAGGTCATGTACTGATGCCCTGTGTAATGGGCACCAGTGACCATTACCACTGGTCACACCAGATTTTTTAGAATTTGCCTGGTTGTCATAATGACCAGCTATTTTCTTGCAAGGTGCATTCCCCTTAGAGTATGCAGGTCATTCTGAGACGCCTGCGACTTCTCGCTGAGTGTTCTTTTTGTTCTTTTTCTTATTCATCCACTTGCGATCTTCAGATGGCGGAAGAATATTAAGATCTTCAATAAATCGTTTATAACAGACACTTGTTTAAATGCATGAATTACAGAACTGTCAGATATATTGGGAATAGTGCTGCGCACTTCTACAAACCTTTTAATGAAGTGTCATAAATTTTTACCAGAAGTTTGGCGAAGACGATGCAAATCACCTTCTTTAACAAGCTTGGCATATCAACTTTTGAACTTGCTTAAAATTGCATGGCACAAATTTTCCCAACTGAAAATAGAACCTTATGGCTGATTAAACTGCCAAATTTGTGCTCATCCTTTTAAGATAGTAGGGAGGTAGTTGGCCATTACCTTTTCATCGCCTCCAGCAGCTTGGATGGCGATGGTATAGACTTATAAGAATTCTGATGGATTTTGAGTTCCATCAAAACTCTTTAGAGATCTTGGCTTAAACTTTTCAGGCCAGGTTACATTTCTAAGCCCAAGGGAGAAAGCTATACATCCTATATACAGATTAGAATGTAATTGTATGTTAGGAGTTTGGTCCATATTTTCAGGAGAACAAGGTCGTTGTAGACCTCGATTAGGAACTTCACTTGGGGTGAGGCGTTCAAAAATGCTTCTCCATCGTGGATCTTCTCTTTGCTGTTGGCTAATGCCTTGTTGGCACTGACCAGACGAGGACCCTTCCACGTGGGAATCGGTCTGAGACCTTGTAGATATAGACCTAACTTGTGCTTCATTTGCAGCTTCTTGTGGGTCAGCAGCAAGGGATCGTACGCCTATTGCATTAAGCACATCTTCTCCCTCCGTTGGATGATTAAGAATCGCATTTGATAAAATATGAATCTTCTCAACAGGTTGCCTCTCACGAGTAAAATATAAATCTCTTCGCCACCTTAGGAGGTGGTGGTGTAATTGGGATGTCTTGATGAGGCTGTCCTCTAGAGACTTGAAATCTCCACGAGGTGCTTGGTGGACCCTTGCAATACAAACGTTTGGCCTCATCAATAGATCTTTGTTTCTCTGCCTCTCATATTTACTTTTAGCGGCTTTTGCAGCCTCTTCCTGAGATTCAAGTTCTTCACGTTCCACTCCCTGCTCTTCTATCTCACTGGTAACCGCACAAGCACGGAAACCCGAGTAGATAGAAAGCATTAGTCCTCCATCTTCATCTGATGATGGGGTGTAATGCAGGCCTTGGAGATAATATTCCAAAGCTGAACTTTTTAGGAGATTATTACAAGTTGAACATTTTAGGAGATTATTACGACCTTTTGAATCATGCAGAGGGAAGTGTATGATCAAGATGGAATTTTTCCTCCTCATACTGAGTAAATGATATCAATCGGCCACTCGATGAAATAGACTAAAAAATGTGCATGGCCATGCCCGAATGATTAAAGGTGTTAATCTATTGATCTTGTTAGTCTACTTCAGATAATTGAGAAAATTGGTTTAAGAGTGCAAAGATGACACACCTCAACCTTGAGTTAAACCATGATATCAAAGTGACAAAGGGACCTACATGTATTGTTGAAGGTTTATCGGATAAATGACATTCATGCAATTTGGATAGTCATTATGTTCTGCTAGGAGCCGCTTGAGACTGAATCAAAAAAAGGAGATTTTCCATTTATTGCCAACACAGCATGAACCTGAAGGGTGATACACTAGAATAGGCTTAAGATAGACTTATGAAATCTTCTCTCGTGATATACATGTCAATGCGATTGAACATGATATCTGGTTGTTTATGTCGAAGGTTAGAGATCGACAATAAAATTTATACTTGGGTTAGAGAGTCAAGCACGAAATCGGGGACACGGATGTAGGCGAGTTCGAGGCCCCAAGGGGTAATACCCTACTCCTATATGGATGATCTATGGAGTTGATGAACAAAGTACAGAGCAATGTGTCTAGCCCTAGTTACAATGCGGATTGCACTTAGGCTAAGGCTATGCTATGCTAGAGGATGACGAAACAGGCTTCGTCGGCTCTTAGGCTCTCTATCCTAAAAGACTTCTTGCTTGATGGCTAATTGCTTCAGAATCGCTCCTGCTCTATTTCTGATCTCAAAAGGCCCTTCCCTTGATGACCCCTAGCCCTGGCCTTATATAGTTGGGGTAGCCCGACATCAAGTTGAGTTGTAGTCAGTTTAAAGTACCAGATCGTAGCCGATGTGAGTCCATCGTTGCATGATCTTCGCAGCGTATCCAAACTTCCTTGAATATCAGGCATACTCGAGTCGGTTTCCTCGTAATGGGAACATGATCGAGTCCTTCCTAATATAGAGTTATCCTTTTCGCGCATATCTTATTCCTTAGAATTGGGCCCGTGATATCCGGGATATCTGCATGTTGTTAGGACATATCCTTCATGTATTCTCTATGGACACATACCCCATGTTTAGATATTCAACAGTAGCCTCCGAACTCTGTTCAGCGGAGGGTCTGCTTAAGCGCTTGGTCAATTACTGCCAAAGATCCCTCGATCTCGTTAAGTTCGATCGCGTATTGCACAATTCGACCTGCTACTTCTCGGTTACGTAACACCTCCTTGAGCAGATATGTTGTCATCACCATAATTTTGTGCGCTTGGAAGTAATGACGCAACTTTCGGGAAGTCATCAAGACAGCGTACAACATCATCTGTATCTACGGGTATCGCAACTTGGCATCGTGTAAGACTTCGCTTACGTAGTAGATAGGCTTCTGGATTTTTATCGGGACAATCCCGTTCGACCACCAGAACCATGCTTACTACTTGAGGGGTAGCTGCAATGTACAAAAAGAGATCCTCTTTTTCATTAGGTGAGGTTAAGATGGATGGAGATGATAAGTACCTTTTCAGATCTCGAAAAGCCTCTTCTGCCTCCTTGGTCGACTCGAAGTTATCCTGCTTCTTGAGCAATTTGAAGAAAGGTAGTCCTTGTTCACCCATCCGAGAGATGAATCGGCTAAGGGTAGCGATACAGCTCGTAAGCTTTTACACCTCCCTTAGCGTTCGCAGAGAATGCATCTGATCGATGGCCTCAATTTTGTGTGGGTTAGCCTCGACGCCTCGACTGGACACCAGAAACCTGAGAAGCTTATCAGACGAGATGCCGAATGTGCACTTTTTAGAGTTAAGCATTATTCAATACTTCGTGAGGTTTTCGAACATCTCCTCAAGGTCGCTGATGAAGGTGCTTCCTGTTTTCGACTTGACTATGATATCATCGACATACGCTTCAACATTGCGTCCAATTTGGGGCTTCAAATAATTTTGGATACAACGTTGATACGTAGCACCAGCACACTTCAAACCAAAAGGCATCTTAATATAACAGAATATATCGAAGGGAGTAGTAAAAGTAGTTTTTTCCTCATCCTCTACTGACATGCTAATTTGGTGATACCCCACGTAGGCATCTAGAAAACTTCACAGTTCACAGCCTGCAATTGAATCCACAATTTGGTCAATGCAGGGGAGAGGAAAAGGGTCCTTAGGACAAGCCTTGTTGAGGTCAGTGTAGTCGGCGCACATTCTCCACTTGCCATTGGGTTTCTTGATGAGGACCGGGTTCGCCAGCCACGTCGGGTGGCAGACCTCTCGAATGAAGCCAGCCTTCAGGAGTTTGCCGACCTCCTCTTGTATGGCTTGCTTCCGATCTTTTGCAAATCTTCGCTGCTTCTCCACCACAGGTTTGGCACTAGGTTCCGCAGCTAGTCGATGCTCGATCACCTCTCTGGGGATTCCAGGCATGTCAGACGGTTGCCATGCAAACACATCACGGTTTGCCCGAAGAAAGGTGATGAGCTCGAGTTCCTATGTAGGGTTAAGGTTGGTGCCTACCTTGAGCATCTTGGAGGGCTCTGACGGGTTGATGGGCACCATCTTAACACCTCCATCGGTCTGTTCGCCCTTCTTTCCATCGTTGAATAAGTCTTTGGCGGCACTGTTGGACGTAGAAGCCTCGTTGACGCCCTTTAACTTCTGGCGCTTAGCTTCCTCATCACCGGCGCTGGCTACTGACCCATATAGATGCTCGGCCATCTCCAGGCTCTTCTTGTCACACCTGACTGCAGCGTGCTAGTCTCACTTGATTGTGAGGAGTCCTTTTGGTGTAGGGATCTTGACGATCTGGTACGCATAGTGTACCACGGCCATGAACTTAGCGAGCATGGGGCGGCCTAAGATCACATTGTAGGCAGTCTTAAAATCTGCCACATCGAAGAGGATCCTTTCGGTGTGGAAATTGTCCGGCTTGCCGAACGTGACTGGTAGCTCGATCTGGCCAAGTGGTATAGAAGATGATCGCGGGGTTATGCCATGGAACGGATCTACCCGTCCCTGATTTTCACCTGAGATATCCGCATGTTATCCAGGGTTTTGGTGAAGGTAAGGTTCAGTGAGCTACCCTCATCAATCAAGGTTCGTGCGACCTTAATATTGATAATGGTAGGCTCGACTACTACGAAGTATCGATCTGGATGTGGGACCACAGCCGAGTGATCCAATTGGTCGAAGGTAATCGGTACTTCTGACCACTTGGAAAATCTAGGGAGGGCTAGCGTAGCCAGGTTGACCTCCCTTTTGATAGCCTTGTATTGTCTTTTGGACTCATACATGGAGGATCCTCTGAAGATGTGCGCCAGCTTGTGGTCGGCCCCGTGATATTCGGGTTCATCGTCCTGAGACTTCTCTTTGGCCTGCTCGACTCCACGCTCGGCGAGTGCAGCCCTGAGCTTTTCCTAGATCTTCTTACTGATCACCTAGCACTCATCGAAATCGTGCTTGTCCGTTCAATGGATTGGGCGGTACTTGCCCCCTCCACGATTCTGGCCCTTGTTGTCGCCCATATTACGTGCCTTGCCGCGCTCGACCGCGGCCACGGTGGAGTCGCCTTTGCGCTTATCCCCGCAGTTCTTGTTTCTTTTTGCCCCTTGCTTGGATGACTCAGGTTTGTTGTTGCTTGACCCGGGATTGTTGATGTGGTCACGGCCGCAAAGACGTATGGCGTGTTGTGCGCCAACTCAAAGAATTCCATGGGAATTGATTTTCGAGTAGCCGACTTCCCTTCAACTCCTTATCCCTGACTCCGTTCTTGAAGGCAACGATTATGGCTTTGTCCGAGATGTCCGGAATCGAGTTACGCTTGTCACTAAAGCGCTGAATGAAGTCACGCAACGATTCACTCTTCTTCTGAACCGCTGATGCAAGTAACTATGAGTTCTGAGGTGTTCATAGGTGCCTTGGAAATTGGCGATGAACTGGGCCCGTAGTTCTGCACATGAGGATATCGAATGAGGCGGGAGGTCGAGTAACCGAGACATAGCTGCACCATCGAGGGTGGTAAGTAGGTAGTTGGCCATCACTCTATCGTCACCACCAGCTGCCCTCGTGACCGTGGTATAAATCTGAAGCCATTCAACTAGGTTGATCTTACGCGAGTACTTCTCAATAGGGCCTGGTTTGAACTTGTCAGGCCACCTAACGGCACAAAGCTCGGCGGCGAAGGCCTTACATCCTTCAACGTCATCTTCGGGGGTCACATGCCGTGGCCCTCGGTGAGGAGAGCGCCTTCGATGCGTGGGGGAATGGTCCTTCGAGAGAGGAGAGTCGCCCCGTCGGGCCCAGCACGCAGGAGATCGGCCCCTGGACAGAGGAGACTAGTTCCCCCGTCGCTCATGGTCTTGTCGCCCGTGCTCCTCCAGTCGATCGCGGAGAACATCACGCATGTCTCGTTGATCGTGAGGGATTCAATTTCGGAGATCTTCGAGACGCCCCCGATGGAGGTTGGAGTGCACTGTTCTAGAAATTCTCTCGTTAGATTTAGCCACCATCGACCCGGTCACTCGAAGATGGCGGGATGGTCCTGACCACTAGCTTTTGGGTCCCTGCTGGCTAGGACGCATTAGCCTCGTGTTAGCGGCTTGGGCAGTTTGTGCCTGCGTTGCATCAAGCAGCGTCTTTATCTGGTCAAACACCGGAGTCATCAGGTTACCCAGATCCAGTGGTGGAAGAGATTTCAATAGCATGTGAGCGCACTGGATGTTGGCTTCAGGGGTACTGAAGACGTCGTTGTTGTGGCTTTGGTGGGACGCTACTGCCGGAGTGAAACCGTCCCTTCTGTTGTGATAGTGCAATCATGGGACTCGTAGCCCCTGAAACTCTGGTGCCCGCGGGTGGGGCGTAGTCGGATCATCAAGGTCAAGCTATCTCGATAGATTGATCGCAATTCCGGTTGCAGCAGTCGGATCACACCAATGATCTGTGGTGTTTGGCGCCACAGTGTTTGCAGCCTCGCGGACTGTAGTTGTCATTGCTGCAGGAGCTCGAAGCGTGTGCAGAGGATTTTGGGGTCCCTCACCTCCCACGGTGTCTGCTTCTAAGTTCTTGTCTTGAGAACGTTCGGCAGTAACTGCGTGTTTGGATCTAGTCATGAACACTCATCGATCCATTTGACTACTGCCCTGACTACTGCAAACGTCACTTTTGATCTCGCTCTCTATGTCAAAGCACCTCAAGATGCTAGGCTCTTTCGGGTCAAAGTCGATGAAACCCACTTCTCGACATGGATCCCAGGAGCGGGATTTGATGAAGCCGACGAATAGCAGATTTTTGCTCAGCCCCCATCGACAAAGCATCGATCCAAAAGCAATCTCAGATCCAATTGGAGGTTCCTGGTTGATGGCGGCGACCGAGTGACCATCGGAAGACAAGCTGTGGGATCACGCTGAAGACATGCTTGTCCTGCAAAAAACAATTGAAGGCCTCTACCTGGCGTGCCAACTTTCGAAGGTTAGAGATCGACAATAAAATTTATACTTCAGGTACCTTTAGGTGAGCAAAGTCAAGCACGAAATCAGGGACACCAGATGTAGACAGGTTCAAGCCTCCTGAAGGGGTAATACCCTACTCCTGTATGGATGATGTATGGAGTTAATGAACAAAGTACAAAGCAATGTGTCTAGCCCTAGTTACAATGCGGATTGCACCTAGGCTAAGGCTATGCTATCTAGAGGATGACGAAACAGGCTTCGTCGGCTCTTAGGCTCTCTATCCTAAAAGACTTCTTACTTGATGGCTAATTGATTCAGCTCCTACTCTATTTACGATCTCAAAGGGCCTTCCTTGAGGACCCCTACCTGGCCTAATATAGTTAGGGTAGCCGGCCTCAAGTCAAGTTGTAGTCGATTTGGAGTACGGATCGTAGCGATGTGGAGTCCATCATTGCGTGATCTTCGCAACATATCAAACTTCCTTGAATATCAGCGCACACAGTCGGTTTCCTCGTAACGGGAACAAGATTGAGTCCTTCGTAATGTGGAGTTATCCTTTCCACGTATATCTTATCCCTTAGAATTGGGCCCGTGATATCCGAGATCTCTGCATGTCGTTAGGACATATCCTTCATGTATCCTCCGTGGGCACATACCTCACGTTTAGATATTCGACACCCACCCTGATTTCCCAACAGTGGTATCAGAGTAAATCGTGTTGAATTAGTTCTGAATTTGTTTTTGAAAATCACTGTAGCAGCATAGAAGGTATCGTGCCATGTTAGCAGACTGTAGCAACTGACTTGCTACAGTGCTATGTGTCTGTTACTTTAGCACCGCTTGCTACAGTATTTTTGCTATATATTAGTGTTCCAGGTTCAGAAAATAAATGAAAAAATTAAGAGGAAAAATAAAGGAAGGTGGAAAAGTTTCACATGAAACAAATAAAAGTTCATAAGAGTCATATTGTGCGGTACTAGCATACTGGCATACATTGTTGTCAGCCTGTTCATGTGAATACCTGAAGGTCGTGGCTACTACTGCCACATAGATCCGATGTATCCATTTTTGCAGCAGGTTGCAAAACTGCTTTGGTGGCACTCGAATGGCGTAAGAATGATGGAATGCTAAGGTACCAAGTTGATTCTACCCACTAGAGAAACATCGATAGGAGATTTCTAGAATTCACTGCGGATCCATGGAATATAAGGTTTGGATTGAGTTCAGACGAAATGAGTCCTTTCAGTAACATGAGAAGCCATCATAGCACTTGGCCCATGAATATTTGTATCTACAACCTTCCTCCTTGGTTGTCTATGACGCATAAGTACATTTTACTGTCAATACTTATCTAAGGCCCGAAGCAACCTGAGAACGATATTGATATGTACCTAGCACCATTGCTGGCAGATCTAAAAACAATGTGAGCTCTTGGGGTACAGGTATGTGATGCTCACAAACGAGAGTATTTCACTTTGCACTGCTTGTTGTTCTGCACCATACATGATTATCCTACCCTTACTAACCTGTCAGGCCAGAGTACAAAAGGAACCAAAGCCTGTACTCAGTGCTTATACGATACCAAGAGTGTGTGGCTGAATCACTCGCGTAAAACCGTGTACATGCATCACCTTAGGTTCCTTCGGAGGAATCACCCATACCGCAAGATGAAAAAATAATTGACAGAGCGAATGGAGATGGTTCACTCCAAAGCCTTTAAGTGGGACAGATGTTCATGATTTGGTTAAAAACTTGGTTGTTGCTCTTGGAAAGGGGCGTGGCGAGGACTCATGAGAAGAGCATGTCGAAAAGAGATCAATATTTTGGGACCTACCTTATTAGGAGCATCTACTATGGGTTCATTGAGGAAATTTGGGAGCTCGACTACATACTATTCAAGATCCTCTTATTTGGTGCCGTTGGGATCACTGCGGCATGTGAAGGTTAACAAATGCGGCGTCACTCTGTGGACCTCGAATGTGTCGGATACCAAGACGAACCATTTGTACTCGCTAGCCAAGTTGTTCAAGTCTTCTATGTAACTGACACATCCAAAAGAAGCGCCACATGGTTCTTCAGGGAAAAAGGAGGACTATTGTCGGAGTTGAGAATGTAGTAGATGAGGAGAATACAATCGATTTGACGAGTTGCCTCCTATCATAAATGGCATCACAGTCCAGGAAGAACAACCTGAGGAAGCTAGCTACACACGTGTCGATTATCGTGAAGGGCTAATTTTTATACAAAAGAATAAGCAAGTGGAGTTATGATTTTAAGTGTACTCTCCAGCATAATAAATTTGTTTGTAATGAAACGCTCGAAAGTCAAAACAGTTTTGTATATGCGTTTGATTTTTTTAATCAGGTTACCATTGTTCTAGTTTTTGAAAAATAGTAAACAAAGCATTGGTCAATAAATAATGCAAGTCATAGTTCTAACTTTTATTGTCGTATATTTGCAAACCAGAATTTTAGGACAAGTAATGTCGACAAGCACAACACCTTTTGTTGACCTTGCAACTTGAATTCTCTCCTATTCACCCCATGCTACCATATTACTTTCCTATAGCCCCTAAAATTTCACATGACATGAGAAAAAAATGGTAACATATTCCTTAACCATTTTCTCTTCCATTCTCTTTCCTAGGCATATACGACTTATACATGCATATAGTGGCAAAGGGAGGGTGGGGGCTGATAGTGACTACTTTGTTTTCCAAATAATTTTAGGACAATACGAACAGTTGTAAATGAAAGGTGACTTGACTAAAGTGTAAGCTGTACATTTTATCAATGTAGTCTAAATTCAATATCCTCTAATCAATCGGAATTGCTTGAAGCCAGTTTGGAACACAATATGGCTACTCCAATTTTTCGTTCCATTCTTTGCACTAAACACCATAACATTTTTGCCAACCTATATGTAACCATCCAAAAAAAAGGAAAAAAACAACCTAGTCATCACAAACGGTTCTAGCCATGAACCGTTCGTGATGAGTGTCATCTGAGATAGTTCAAGGCAGGGCAAATGCAGATGATGAGGGCTTCAAAACCGTGCAAGCTTCTCCCCCCGGCTTAGTATCGCACCCTAGCCGCACAAGCTCCTCCCCCTCGGCCTCCTACCACCCGCCTACCCAAACCCTAGCCCTAGCCTACTCCTCCCTCTGCACCGGCAACCTCTGTCTGCACCCGCACACGCCTCCCCCTAGCCTCCTCCCGCACCCTAGCCTCCCCACGGCCTCCCTCTGCCCGCCTCTCCACGCCCTAGCCCGAGCCCGCGCCTCCCTCCGCCCCGGCCTTCCTCTCGGCACAGCATCCTCCCCTCGCCGCTTCAACCTTCCCCCCGGCATGGTGTCCTCCCTCCGTCGGCCCTCCACCGCTCGATGCTAGCTCCCTCGATTGACGCAGATGCTAGCTCCACCTCCTGCTCATACCTCTGGGCACATCCACCGCATCCCTCCCCCTTCGTCTTCGAACCGAAAGGTACGTATCTTTGAATTGGCCAGTGGGGCTGTGAGATTGGATAGGGAACATTTGCTCAAATTTATGTCGTGTACTTGCATATGTTGTTTAATAGATTTTATGTATTCATGCTATTCTTATGTGCTTTAATCAATTGCATGTCATGCCTTTGCATTTGTGCCCAAATTAGTCTGAGCTTCATACATGTTGTCATGCCTGTACTAGACATTCATGCTAATTTAACTTTGTCGTATATCGCCCACCCATTTTCACGTTGTACTAGGAAAATAACTATGGTTGTAGACCGGTAGTACTTATTCAAATATTATGAGGGTGATTAGTATACCCATTACGTTATCAAAATGTATGGCATCTATCATTTAGTGAACTTCTATAGTAATGTTGGAAAAATGCGCAATATTTTTATTCCAGATTTTATATTGAGGTAAATAGAACAAAAGACTAGAGATGCATAAAACAACAGGTAACACATTGTTCTTCACGAATATGCGATTTATCACACGAACGACTTACAATCGGGCTTGCTCAAGAAAAGGAAGCAGCGCAGTCGTGGAAGTCGTCGAGGATGACGCGGAGCGGTCACGCTGATGCGCAGCCCAGAAACCTTATTGCCACCCCATGCAGGTTAACTCTGCGGCAAAGGCTCGGAGATACCGCTCACCCTCCTTCACGGTGCACGCCGAGGAGGATGTCCGGTGAGGTTCAACAGCTCAACCCAATAGTACAGCAATTCAGAGATGAGGAGGAAGAATGGAGGAGGAATTCAGTGTACCTGTCCTGGACATCTCCAGGAGTTTATATACATGCACACCAGTAACTGACCACATTATGTCAATTAAATGCGGCAGTTACTAGTAACTCACCACATAATGTCAATTAACTCACTAGTAACTGACTGCATAATGTCAATTAACCCACTAGTAACTGACTGCATAATGACACCGAATTAAAATAGATGTTTAAATCGCATTTAAATAGATTGAATGGAGAGATAATTGCAAGGTTCAGCAAAACAAAAGGTGAATTCAAAGTGCTAGGAGACACACTACGACGCGGCGCAGTCGCTCATCGCAAGTCACAAGTCACGCGAAAATACGCGAACGCGCGTGCGCGTGTGTGTGTTTAGCCACTGTACACCCTATGCCTTTCTCATGCCAAGTGTCATTATTCAAGAGGTGACAAGGACTCCTCCTTTTAAGTTACCATTCCTCCACTTGGCTAGGCAATATGGTACTTAACCGTGCATGCTTTGGAATTAAAGGAAATGGGCCACCCAATGGGCCAATTTCTAGCAAGTTATACCAGCTAAAAGTGTGCAGTTATGTTCGCTTCTTTTTGTTGAAAGAAGGCAAAACTTTTGACTTGTTGTTTGTTAACTTAGAGAGACTTCCCCTTGTTTGTGGCTATGCTCTACAAAGTTAGGAGGCTTATGCTAAAATCTAGCACAATCACTTATATTTGGAATGTCTTGTTAGAATTCAGAGTGGTCAGAACATATAAATACTATGTGCTATGCTTCTTTTTCTTTGCCTCTGTTATGGTTGGTTAATGTGCTTTTAAGTATGATTGCCCCAAACATTGAGATGCTTCAAATGGATAACATATTCTCGCTTCGTGATCTAAAGTAAAATTTATACATGTGTGAACTGATGTTGTATTTACTGCATTTTGAAACTTCCTCTGCATCCTTTCGAATTTCTAAAATGGAATATAGTGCTTATGATGGACTGGAAATAAGCATAATCTGAAACTTCACCAGCAATGAATACTTTTTTAAAAGGGAATGAGCATATTTTTTCTTTTTCTCATGTTAACTCAAGAACTTCTTGTCGGTATCTCTATATATGAAGGGAATTTGTAATTTGATGCCATCATATTGCTATCATTATTTTTCTATCATCTTATTTAATCTTCATTTGACATTTTTTATCTCTACCCATGGAACTTCTTTTCCTTTCTAGCATCTGATGGCATGCTTGTTATGTTTAGTCTACTTGCAAAGTAGAACTATGATTGTAGTTCTGTGCCTTTTCATGTCAACTCTGACCTGATATTGCTACCTTATTTGTAAGTAACTTCATCTTCAATCTTAGGACTGTAAATGTTAAATGTGATAATGTCAATCCAAAGTCCCATACAGGAATTAATATTTAATGAATTGTCTTCTCCTTGTTTTCTTGAGGGACATAAAATTCTACCTCGTGATGCCTGTAGTGGTCGATGAATCATAATTATCTATAATTCTTAGATTTACATAAGTACATTTGCATTTTCTATTATGTTTTCTCAAAGCAGTCTATGTGGATGTTATACATAAAGACTTCATCGACAATCCACATATCAAAAACCTGACCCTTTCACATCTTCACTTTTAAGAAATCACATAAAGACTTTAGTTTGTTTCTTTAGTTTAATTAGGTTTTGTGCCTAAACTATGAATTTGAAATGTTGTTGCATATGCTTCCTTAGCACTATGTTTCGATCATTTCTTTTTCAGTTGGTTTGGACTCTCTGAATTCTTAATTGGTTCTTTGACTCATTCTCACTCTTTGTTACCTTTTGAATGCTCGATGATATAATTAGGGTCTCTAGATGTTGATTTAAACAATTTCAGTAGCAAATAAGGCCATGAACTGTGAGATTGATGTTCATATGATTATCCTTGCATATCTTGAATATAAAGAGATAGTGTGCATTAGCTTCCCAAATAGCACCATCTAGCTGCTAAGCATATGTGCATTAGCTTAACACCTAGATTTTGTCATTATTGAATTAAGACCAAAATTTGGACACAACCACCAATGTCATTACCATGTATGTGCACTGAATTTATAAGATCACAATTTTGAATCTATAGTAATCTGAACTTTAAGAACCTTTTTGTCAATATTAGCTTTTAAATTTAGTTGTCTTGGGGACCTTGCCATTGAAGGGGCTAGACATTTTTATTGTCTTGGGGACATTGCACGTGAAGGGGTGTTGGCGTCAAAAACTTGAAGTAGGGTTTCTGACAGCAGCACACACCAGGCGAACACCTGGTTCAGAGCGTGCCAGTCGATTTGACCTGGAATCGACAAGGTAAACAAAATATAAAATTCACTCAAAGCCGATCGTTAAGATCAATCGGCTTAGACTCAATCAGCTTGAAGCCGATTAAATCAAAGTAACAAGATAAGTCTAACTAGCCAATTAAGACCAATCAGAGGATAAAGGCAGATCGATTCTGAAGAAGGCGATGCGCAACAAAATCAGAATAAATCAAACTTGGGGCGTAATTTGAAGAAAATCAATAATCGACGATGCACAACTTTATTGATCAAGATCGAATTACAAGAAGACTAAGTTACAGAAACAACTCCTAGTCGATGGAAAAGTAGATGAAAAGGTAGACACGAATTGGTTGATTGGCTCTGGGCCCCTTTTATACCCATTGGTCGATAGAGTCCTGGTACAACACGTTAGGAGCAGAATCCCTATCGCCTCTATTTGGATGGTGCTTTCCTTAACAACCTATTCCATTTCCAAATATCTTGATTTGTTATCCCAATCGTATCTTGTTGATCTTGGATTGCCGATTTTGAACCTATTCGCCAATTTTGGGTGCAAACATATGCCCCCCAATTTTGGATATAACATGTTATCTTTCAAAAATTTTCGTCATCGTATTGAACATATATATTCTTATCATAGCCAAATTTTTAACTGTATCGAGTTAATTTGGCTTTCAGGTTGGTAATCGGCTAACTCGTATACTCGTATTTGAGTTTTAGCCAATCAAGATCTAACTAGTACCTTGGTCAAACCGATGCACACTACGATCCCATGTTGATCCCTTACCAAATCGGCTATCCATCGAGCTAACGGGTGGTATGATTTTTGAGACTAGATCGGCCGTCGAACAAAAATCATCGGCCGAATCGGTTTTCTTCCTCCACTCTTTTCGCAATCTTAATCGGATGAATCTTAAGCCGGTTTGTTCACTTCCCTCATCTCTTGGGTCCTTAGCATTTGAAGCCTTCTTTTTGTGATCGGCTTAAACCACGAGGACACTATCTCGGCTTTGGTTCGATCAACTTACATATTTTCCTACGAGATCCATACTAGCCGCAGAGTTAGACCCTTCATCTTGGTCTTGTTTCTGACTTATGGTCGGCTTAGAAGTTCTATCTTTAGCCGACCATCGCTGCCTATCACCTTGACATGGGTAATACTGCATCGGACATGTGTTTTGTGATGGCAAAGCTAACCCCCTCTCCTAGCAAAATTGCCAAAAAAGGCACCGCTGGTGAGCTCCTTTAGGGCCGCTTGGCCGACATTCATTAACTGGCCGATATGGAGGACTTCGTCGTGGCCTTTCATTCGTCCTTTCATATTTTGCTATCAGTTTTGAAAAAGTAGGCTTCGACTTCTGTATCGACTTACGTAGTGGCAATGCTCTCTTAGCCTGATAACCCTTTGGTGTGATTGTTTTTAAATTTTTCCTTTCACGGTCGGCTTTTATTTATATAGAGCCAACAGTAATCATGAGTGTATTATTGCCATCAGAATTTGATTGTACATCGGCTTGACGCGTCATTTTTATAGCCGATGATATATGAATTTGATTCTTAGGCTCTGAATCTTGTGTTGGCTTTTCCATCTTTTCAGAGCAATGGACCATGTTAATTGGAAAAGGATTAGCGTCCAGCTGTATCGTCGACTCTTCTGTAAATTTTAATCGGTCATCCTCTATATCCGATTGTATCTTGTCTTTGTTATTCCTAAATTCATCTTTGAAGCCTTTATCATCAGAGAAACAGTTTTCTTGAGCTGATACTCGTTGCATGAGATGACTTAAATTGGTGAAATCACCTTTGAATTTTTCTCTTAGGGCTTCTTTGGAAAGCGCAATCCCTCTTGGGATCTAGCCTATTCGGGGAAGAAAATCCACAGGGCAAGCTTTTCAGGCGACCAAAGACCCGTTTGGATACACACAAAACAGGGATTTCCTAGCCCAATCAACATCGTTTCCACGGGGAAAAAATTCCAGGACCGCCTACATCTGGAAATATCTCCCCGTCTTGTCGCCTCTCCTCGCGCACGCCCAATTTTGTCTCGTGACGACCTTCGTAGCCTCCGCCTCTGCCCCTCATCGGCCGCCTCCGCCTACCCCTCGTCTCGCCTCCCGACGGCCGCCTCCGCCCGCACCTCATCTCGCCTCCCAACAGCCTCCTCCGCCCCTCGTCTCGCCTCCTGATGGCTGCCTCCTACGCCGTGTGCCTCCCGATGGTTTGAGTCTTCTTCCTACTATGTGCAAATCTTACCACTCCTCTTCTCTGTTTGGTTTTGTTTTTTGAGTTTTGGCATGAATTATTAGTATTGAGATTGATACCAATGCAAGCTGAATCGATATTATGATTTAGTTCACTATGCCGATCAACGTTAGAAACACATTCACTTGTAGCTCCGGCACAATTTGGTGAAGTTGTTGCTCATCCGATTTTGTCGTGTGGCTTGAGCTTTGAAGCTATTGAGGAGGTTACGAAGAAAATGGAGGATGTATCGTGTTACTCCACATATCTATGATATCTATGTTCGAAAAATTCAGCCAGTTCTTGCACTTTACCACTTTCCCCAATAGGGGGAGCAAGAACTAGTGATGAGCACGCTAGATGGGTAGCATTTTTTGAGGTATCTCTGAATTAATCCTAGAATTGTGAAGTCCTTAAAATCGTGATAGCATTTTGGAACCTTTTCAACTTAAACCGACTGCAGGAGCAACATGTTTTAATAAGGCCTTGGGAATGTTTTTTTTTCTTGATGCAGCGGTGACTTTTTGGCCACATGTAGATGTTTCCTTCAGTACTAATTCACCAATGACTGTCTCTGGTTTTTGCTCATAGTATCATCCTTTTGAATTGCTTGTTAATAGAGAACATATTGCTTTCTCATACACAAATTATTAGTGCTATACATTTTGGGGATAAAAAGCTGAATATCAGCGTAAATAACAAAAGAAACAAATTGACGTGGCTGTCATTTCATGATGGTTCTTCCTCCCTAATCATAACGCATCTGGGATGTACTACTACTCTATTTCTACTAACCTACAGTGTGTGGTTGAAGGAAGGGATAAGCTTGGAAAGAACATGGCTTGCCCAATGGTAGCACCCAAGAAAACGGCATTGTCATTTTGTGGAGCCACTGCCGGCCCCGAAAGTGTAGCTGATCTCAATTGTATTTTATCAGTAATCAAATGTCAGTTTGTTCCTTTGTACAGATTGTGGTGGTTTCATCTTTTTTAAAGAAAGCAAAGGATTCATATACACTGTATGTCTTAGTGTTACATGTGGTGGCTGCATGTGAAAATGCTATTGGAAGAAAATATCTTCAACATTGTTTTAGAAAACTTCGTATCTTGACCAAATTTGGTGCTAAGCATTGGCATCATTTAGTAGTATTGTATTTGCTTGGTACCATCCTCAATCGACTAGTGACTAGCCTTTTAGTAGCTTTTGCACTTGCTCCTTGTTAACAAAATTACAGCAACAAGACATATATATTAATGACAAAAGTAACCTTCATGCATGCATCCTTCTTCAATTTCGCTTGTTAGACCAACTCCTTCGTTCCCTATTTTCTTTCTTCAATTTCAAACATGATCTTACAAAAGTGCGAATTTTTTGGCTTTGCTAATTGGTGGAGGCATCCTAATCAATTATTTGTTGCTACCTCAGCTAATTACTTTTTGTTAGTTGTATGCAAACTCAAATACACATTTATATTTGTAAGGAAATTTAAGCTCAATGGTTTCATATGTGGCTGGTTGTTTAAGAAATAGATGATCTCATATCATTGATAAAAAGTCATGAGCTCTGATAAGAAGTCTTTATTCTCTTACAAGTAGTACTCAATAATTAACTTGCCATTCTGCTATGAATTTGTAGTCTTTTTGGCTAGACTGATACTAAAATGCAAAATGAGTTAGCGAAGGTTCCATTAGCTAAATTATGTGACTTTAAATCATTAACATTTGTATAATTCTTCTCTCTTGTTCAGATAGCAAAGTTGTGCATGATACGCATCATGTCTTACGGAGGTTGTCTTTGATCATGTCAATTATTCAAGGGACACAAAGTGAGCAAAGCTCATCTTGAAATATTTCTAGAAAATGATAAAAAAGTTTAAGGACATTAATTGATTTAAACATTCTCGGCCTCCAAAAGTTAGATATCTGAAACAAGATCTAGAATCCTTTATGCCTCTTTGATGCGTTATATTTTTGGTGTCATGGAAAATAATTGCTTGAATAGAAGCCCTTCTATCCATTCTAGAAAATTATTTATGTGCAGATTGAAGTCTTCTGTGTATTTCCAACATTCTAGATAGGTGGTTTGTAGGGTGATTAAGTATCATGTATACCTCAAGGACTTATTACTTGGTCATTTGGCTTTTGAAGGTGAATATGGAGAATCTTTCCATTTCCTTCTAGCAATGTTTACTTTCAAAGTTAGCTAATATTTGTTAATTTTATGGGCTGTTTGAATACTTGATCTATTCTTGTTAGTGGTTACCACTAACCACAAACCAAGCTGGGCTGTCTAATGATATCATGCTATGGAATTTTAACATGAACTTTGTTTCCCTCATCAGGGGAAGGTTGCATAAAAGATTCATGGGGTAACATTGCTTATTGAAGATAGAGGATTCTACTTGTCTTTGTGAGATCCTTGGCTAAGTTTGGACTTCCAATTCTTGGTGATATGATCAAGACATAAATAAATCTCTACGGATAATGTCAATGTTTTGTAGTCTGGATTTTGTAGCTGCTACTGTTTGTCTTAATGGGTAGACTACCCAGTTGCTACATTTCAACATATTTTTCTACTTTGTTTCAATTCTTAAGTCATACATGCAATATACTAGCAAGATATAGGATATATTATATATTTTGATATTTTTTAAATTTTTTGATTTTTTGGAGATTGTTTTTAATGCTGAGATTTTCATCCCTATCCTTCCCAAATGGCAACAGAATATTTCCCGGGAGGAATATTTTCCATAAGGATGGAGGGATTCTATGTACTTTGTAAAATCCTCCTAGGAATTTATTTCCACGGGTTTTATCCTTGCATCCAAACAAACCCTTAAAGCAGGAATTAACCCTTGGAAAGCTAAATCGGCTAGTTGATTATCAGGCAATGTGACGCTAAAGCATCGATTTCTAACCTCCCTAAATCTCTTAACATAATCATTTACCGATTCCCCAGACTTCTGTTGGATAGAACTTAGATCTGAAATCCTAAGTTCCAAACTGCTGGAGAAAAAGTACTCATGGAATCGGCTTTCCAAATCGTTCCAAAAATGAACCGAATTTGGAGGTAAACTAGTAAACCAAGTGAAAGCAGCTCCGATAAAGACAAGGGGAATAATCTAATTTTCAACCCATCGAATTTGCCTCACCACCTTTGCGATAAAGCGTCCAGAGCGTCTTTGTAAGGTCATGACCGAATCATCCCCAGAAAATTTGGCAAACTCAGGAACTTTAAAATTATGTGGATATTTCATGCGATCTATATAATCCGGATACGGCTTTCTATAGCCGATAACCTTACTCTTAGGTTGTAATCCAAACTGATCACGCTTGAGACGACGAAATTTGGTCACCCGATTAACATCACCACCGACCAAGTGTTTGGGTTCGCCAATTACCATCATAATTGGCACCACCGCCGAGCGCAAACTCGGATTGCCGATTTGTTTTGGTGATGGATATTATGCGGCCTGGTCGCATTGCCATTGTATCTCTAATGGGTGGCTCGGCAATGGGACAAAAGGTTTCGTAGGTGACAACCTTATGAGGCCGGATTCAAGCGTAATCATTTGTTGATGTAGAGGATATCTGTTAACCTCAATTGGTCGTGGGAACCGATTGAAAAAACCTTAAGCGGGGCGATGGCGGCAAGATGGTCGACACGTTCGGTTTAGCGGCATGAGTGTATGCTCGATAATGTGTGACCCGCTAGGGCGAGGATCGAGGTAACATAATTGTCGGTTGAGTAGGCATCATAGAGGGTATTGAGCCGAGCGGTTTTCTTTGGTGCCGCTATGCTAGAACTTTGCGCTATAGAGTAAACATGATATGTTGGTAGCGCTTGTAGTGGATCGAGTAGGCTCCGGATGAAGCCAACTCTTGAGCAACAGTTTTAACACTATTTGCGATCATCGGCGAGAGTACTAACCAAAGCCGATGATTGATTAATCAATGCGTGATGTACTGATTGCTCAATCATAGCCGATAATTCAGCCGGTGCTGGTATGTAATGACTTACCAGACCAGTTGAGATTTCAGCGTCACCGAGCGGATTAAGCATCGGCAGAGCGGTCCTTTGGGTTACACCATGCCGGTCTTTTGATAACAACCCAACATCATCTCCTCCAACACAGCTTCCGATCTTGATTTCTTTGTTGCTCTGGAGTTAAATCGTCCAACGTAGGGACGATTATAGCTTCTGTGTTGAGATCGGATGACGAAATTTCTTTACTTGATGAAGCCATCGGTCCCACCGGGCGTGTCAAGAGTGTGTTGGCGTCAAAAACTTGAAGTAGGGTTTCTGACAGCAGCACACCAAACGAACACGTGGTTCAGAGCGTGCCAGTCGATTTGACCTGGAATCGAGAAGGTAAACAAAATATAAAATTCACTCAAAGCCGATCGTTAAGATCAATCGGCTAAGACTCAATCAGCTTGAAGCCGATTAAATCAAAGTAACAAGATAAGTCTAACTAGCCAATTAAGACTAATCAGAGGATAAAGGCAGATTGATTCTGAAGAAGGCGATGCGCAACAAAATCAGAATAAATCAAACCTGGGGCGTAATTTGAAGAAGATCAATAATCGGCGATGCGCAATTTTATTGATCAAGATCGAATTACAAGAAGACTAAGTTACAGAAACTACTCCTAGTCGATGGAAAAGTAGATGAAAAGGTAGACGTGAATTGGTTGATTGGCTCGGGCCCTTTTATACCCATTGGTGATAGAGTCCCGTACAACACGTTAGGAAGCGAGAATCCGTATCGGCCTCTATTTGGATGGTGCTTTCCTTAACAACCTGTTCCGTTTCCAAATATCTTGATCTGTTATCCCAATCGTATCTTGTTGATCTTGGACTGCCGATTTTGACCCTATCTGCCAATTTTGGGTGCAAACAAGGGGCCAGACAATTTTATTGTCATGGGGACCTTGCACTTGAAGGGGCCAGACAATTTAATTGTCCTGGGGACCTTCTAACTATTAAATGAGCGTAATTTAGGAAGGTAAGAGTTCAAGGCCTTATTTGCTTAGTTAATTGTTTAAGTTCAATTGTGATTATTTGACCCTAGGTCTAGTGGAGGTAAGAGATTAATCTGTAGCAGCCCTACACCTTGTCGCGAGGAGACTAAAGGTCCAACGACCTTTAGTAGCCCGACACCTGAGAGCACTCTATCCATAATCTATACTTTTCTAAAGAATAAAGAAACCCTTTTTTATTGTTGGTTTCCTTGTTCTAAAAAATACTCTTAAATTTACTTTCTTTCCTCTTCTACGACTGTTTGTGAATTGTTGATTTACCAACTTGCTTGATCTTTGAAGATCTAACACAATCTAGTCAAAAAGAAGATGATGTCCCCTTATTCCTCATCGTCGAATGGATCGATGGGCGAACATAGGAAAGCGAGGCGTGGTCCAAGAGGGCCAAGTAAAAGGCCCCAGAGCCGATATACCATCACGACAGTCGATCCGCAGGATGGAGCCCTTACCGCACCTCCTAAGGCAGTAGCAGCATTCTGGACATTATGCGGTATAGTTGGATAGGAAAAGGTCCCCATCACCTATCCATCATGGAAGTCGCTGACAGATGAGGAGCACGATAGCCTGGTGATAGAAATTTTTGAATTGTTCGAGCTCCCAAAAGAAGCCATGCACGCGCTGTGATGGTACGCTTTGCTACTGGAGGGAAAGGAGTCGAAGAACTTCAAAAGCGTCCTTATCAGTAATTACGTGAATAAGGAAATGACTCCATTCCAAAAGTATGGGTTCATCACTGAAGACGTGTGGGAATGATTTATTGAGATGAAGATGACAAAAGAATTCGAGCAGCACAGACTCGGCTCCATCGGGTACGCGGGTAAATCGCGCAATGGAGGAGGGAGGACGACGAGGCAATCCAGAAGGAGGCTGTGCTGCCATTTGCCTCGATCTTAAACACTCGCGCCCGAAACTGGGTAAGAGCGAGGGCACATACCACGTCTTGGCGGCATGTCCTTTAGCAACCCCGTGAGACGAGGAAGTGTCCCAACGCCTGGTAAGATATCAAACTACATAGTTTGTAGGAAGACAATATATACCTTCATAAGTGAAACAACATGTTGGGGTCTTGGATGCAGATAGCGTTGAGTACAGAATCTTCCCAAGGCTCTTTCACTGCAGACAGAGAGAAAGATATACTCACCACGACCTTGGGAAATAAGGAGCACCCGGGTCTCACGCAAGGCAAAGGTGTTTTTGTTCCTTGGAAAATGGGATTCTCACGACTCCGATACATACCGAAGTAGGAAGAGAAGCAAATCCGAGCGTGACGAATGGCTAGTAGCACTTATTGAGGAAAGGGTTAAGGGAAGGCTGATAGCGCAATTCGATAATCAGCTTAGAAGCCTTGAGGAAAGGATGGAGCAAAGGGTGGCTGTGGAGAGGCACGCAAGCGTGCAAGCCCGAAGCAGAGCACGATTCATTAACTAACCGCTAGAGTAGCCGCACATCCGTCCCTAAGACAGATGTGGACGACGCCTAATTTCCTCCCGACGACACCAGGGTAATATACATGTTTGCAATACTCCTTAGATAGACCTATTGGATGGTTTAGCTAATTGTGTACCCTTATGTAGATGGCCACGTCATGTAATCTCCAAGTGCTCCGTTCCCTATAAGTTGTGATGAGGATATCCCAACCAAGGATACAACCGCTGCTCCTTCTTCCTCTACGACCGCTAATTCGTCTACGACATCTGGAGGGCTTAATCCGGAAGCAAGTCCTTTCCATCCACCTTTGCTGGACCAACACATCAAGAACATCCATCGAGGACAGCCCATGCGTCAAGGAAGGCCCAAGATAAAGCCCAATTCATCGCCGAGTCCGGTTCGGTCATCCAGGAGCAGCAGTACTTCAAACGGACGCCACGGCCACATCCGAACTCCGTTTTCGACGTTCGACAACTCGTTTGAAAGGTATCGAGATAACCTTTCCAATGGATCTGATCCTGAGGACAAATTCCTTCAGGAGTGAAGGGAAATCATGGAACAATCTCATGAGATAGAAATTCCAGGTGCTGCGCCACCTTTCTTTTGGGCCCAAGGCCCATGTACTCTTAGGGTTTCACCCCTCCTTTGGCCAGCGCCCCTCTCCTGGCTGCCGTCCCCCTTGGGCGCCCTATCCTTGTGTGGGTACCCCTTTATATTGGGTTGCCCCCCCTGTTCTTCATTTTTTAGGTTTTGTTGTGTTTTGGTAGACCCCGTGTGCGTCCCTCCTCTATCTTGCGTGTGTCGACTAGACCACCCGAGTTGAGAAACAGAACCTTACCTTGTTTTTTTCTTTGAGATTGTTGGTTTGAAATTGCTATCACCTTGTTCTTGCTTGTTCTTGGTTGCAGCAGGTTCAAGGATCGATTGGGTCTTTGATTTGGTTAATCGCCTCGTGTGGTGATGTTGCGATTGTTTAGTTGCTGATCTTGTGGTTCATTGTATCGTTCTCATCAGAAGGTCAGGACAACCCTAGTGCGCATCAAGTTGCTTGGAGGCGGGCGTATCCATCCGGTCTAGGGGCTATTGTTCATAGTCGCACGATAGTTCCAGGCTAAGCGAAGGTCCATGTTGACGGTGTACATGGAATTTGCAAGGCCGTCACACTAGAGACGCCCCCAAATGACGAGATCGTGATACTAGGGGATGTCATTGGCACATTCATCGAGTGGCCCAACAGGGACATCTCCTTTGACGACCATCCTGTAGCACCGAAGATACCAACATTACTAGAGTCACGTGCTACACCAGAGCTACCAGTACAACCGGAGCCACGTGCTGCACCAAAGCAGCCCACCAAATTGGCTACCGTGTCCCATAAGGCATAGGCTGGAACTTCAGTTCGGGCCCAATCATCTTCGTGAAGATGACCTATGACAGACGGCAAGGCGGCGATAAGGTCAAATGGAAGGGGACCACGGAGCCCCATGACTTCCATTCGCCCCATTGCTGCAGCAATTCAAGCTAGGACAACCGTTCATATCGGAAGAGAGCCAGTAGATGCTTACAATAGCCTACGTTAGATTGCAAAATTGGTGCATGGAACAAGCCAACAAACCAGTGGCACAACAGGTATCCATTATCTCGATCAGTTTCAAGGAGGAGCATTTCTTCCACCAGTTTTTTGGGGACTTCTTTGTGGTCGGCTTCAACGACTTGTTCGATCTATACAACCTCGACGCCTCACCCATCAAATGCTGGACATTGTAAGTGTGAGCGCAATTACGGTCTACATTCGTGTCATACTGATAAATGTTATATATATATGATCCTTGCTTTTGAATATATAGATACATGGTCATTGAAGCAAAAACAAAGAAAGAACCAGTGGGTTTCCTTGACCCACACATGGTGTCTAAGCATACTATAGACAAAAATTTACAAGGCGTCCAAGAGAATGTGGGAAAAGCATTGTTGGCTCAACGGGAAAAAATTCATACTTTTACCCTACAATCCGAGGTAAGTGCTTCGTCCAATTGCTATACTTGTTGATTTGTACTTTGTACACAACTCAAAATTAGGTTGAATGACTATAGCGACATACCATCTAGATTTCACTAGGTTCTACTTATAATTATACCAAGATAGAACCAGATAATTTACCTTGATTCCAAAAAGGACGGCACCCTTGACTTGATGCCTATCGCAAAATTACTCAAGACATTGTTCAATGTCCACAGAGCTTGTGGAGGGCCACAGAAAGACTCATCGCAGTTGAAGCACGTCCATAGGTTTCGGTGTCCTCTAGTACACAATAATCCTTCATACTCCATAATAATACCTCTAGAACTAACCTATTATATTCTGGCAGTGCCACCAGTAGCGAAAGGCCACTAACCTATGTGGATTCTACGTTTGCCACAACATGAAAATCCTCATTGGTGCAACCAAGACCAATGTCATAGAGGTTTGTCAATCTTGCAATAATTGTTTCCACTTATCAATTTATATACATGCAAGACTTTACTATTCCCATCGATAGGCTTGGAAATACGCTGAATCTATGCTGGAACAGACTGACCTGCTAAGAATTCAAGGATAACTCTATGCCTTCTTGATGCATGGGTCATACATCCAAATGGAGAATGCCACTCAGCCTCACCTGATGAGTTGTGAATTTGTTAGTTACCACTTAGATTAATTTGTGAACCTTGTGCTATGAATTTATGAGTTGTAGTTATGGATTCAATTGGTTAATATATCTAAGTTAATTTTTGACATGGATGCGCTATACATAGTGTGTGATATGTAATCTGAGTTCATTTCAGAAATGTATGTCATAATAATATGCTTAAGATGTAAACTCAGTAATATGTTTTGTTTGAGGGCATGGCTAGTCTTTTCTGAGACTAGCCAATAAATAGAAAAGTGTAAACAGTGGAGAAATAACATCACAAATGGTTCTAAACAAGAAACATCTTTGAGGCAACCTACATCTGAGCAATTCCAAAGTAGAACCATTTGTGATCAGTCTTACATCACAAACGGTTCTTGCTTAGAACCATCTGTGATGATAATTTTCACAGATAGTTCAGAAATCGTCTTTGAAGTACCCTTCTTATCACTGACACTTTGTTACAGACGGTTCACAAAACCGTCTGTGATGGGCTTTTGTGAAGTAATGTAGGTAGCCATCCATCGAGTATCATCGGTGAGCCCTAGGGCTGCGTCAAGCTTCACCAGCGATGTGCCATGCTAGATCGTGTCCTGTATAGCCAAAACATGCCAGTGCATGCCTATTGTTGTCTCCTATAGGTTTCTCCATATTCCTAGCTAAACCACACATCTAATCTGAAATTTGTTCAAGTCAGTATGTGCAGATATTGGAGGATGTGGTGAAGGACTTTCGCGGAGCGTGAAGGAGGTGGGAATGTGCATGGAATGTGGAAGGTTGCCGATATCGACATTTCCGGTCGATCTTTGGGACACAGGTATAAACCCTAGAATTATGTTCCTCGTGTTGGTGTTGTAATGGAGTGATATTATGGTCTTAATAGTGTAAAGGAGGATGATGGAGAGCACTGGGATAGAGTTTGGGTGAGATTGATATTCATTTAATAGTGGTATTTGTTTTCAAAGAGATTATCTGGGCAACCACGGTTAGTTTCAGGGACTATCCAAGTTATGAAAAATGCATATTATTATAAAAAGTTTCATTGGAGCACAACAAAATTAAATTTCGTTAATCAGTTAGAAAGTTATGGCTTGTAGATGTTTGCTGTCTAAAAATTGGTCGCTTCTAAGAGCAGTTGTGTTAACCTACTAATTAGGGCTAAATAATGTCTACATTAAATTATGTCCATAACTCGGGAAAACTAGATATTTTCCCTAGATTTCAGATATGCTGTGGTTCTGTTTATGTGAAATTTGCTATCTATTAAAACAATAGATTAACCCTCAGGGCTCGAAATGAGATATTAAACTAATTTATTATAAAATATGATCAAATAGAAAATTATAGAAAATATTGTGTAGTTTGCAGAAAATATATGATTTCCTATATTTAGACTCCTGAGCTTGGAGTTATATATGGTTCCTGAACCGCTAGGACTGCAAAGGGTAAACCGTCCAACGAGAGGGTAAATTCAGTCTGGGATTGTGCGTAGGAACGATATTGTTGTGCTTAATGTGTGTACTGTTATTGCATGTCATTGAGTCGGGTTTTCCTACTATAGGAGGTGTAACATCGAGTTTGGCTTAACCACACATCATTTTGTAGGGGTAAAAAGGCAAGTGTATGATAGAACAATGATTTGGTTGACAACTCTTGTTGTTATTATTAGCAAATGATTTACTATGTTATTTTACCTGATTCCTTTTACTTATTATAGAAATGATATGATGATGATGATAAATGTTAAATTTGGACAAATCATGTCATTTGCGCATGATGCATTCATGATGGAAATAGGTGACCTACGTGGTGTAGCCATGAAAGACCTTCAGTAGGTATCTCCACAGGATGGACAGGATGAGAGGGTGCAACATTGACGAATGTACATTCAGCTATACCGATATAAGCTATTTATTGTCAATAAATATTCACTCATCATCGTCGCCAAAAGGTAAAAATTGCGTTCGAACACATGTGATCCGGCATACCCAAGTGCGAAGACATAGAGTACTAGGGTGAGTGGACCTAAGCGTTCCCAAGCGCGAGGACTTGGGTGTTTCGGAGCACATGGTCTTTGGCGTGCTTGGCGTATGGTTCCAAGATTATTATTTTTGTTATTCTTATTCATGTTAATATGCAAATTCTTGTTAGACTTGTTAGATAACGGTGTTATTTGATTAGTGAAGCTTGCTAAAAATGTTGTTAAAATAATGGTTAATGTGACGAAGAAGTAGGATATGGTAATATCTTGTGTACTTCGAGTGATGGGGTGTTGCAATGACTATACGAGGACAAAGCTTGACTAATATCTTCACATTAGAAAAGTTATAAAGATATACGATTCTGGCCGAATTGAGTAGATATTTGATTCGAATCCATACTTGTTGTGCGGTTCAATTCGTATTCATATTTGTAATTATTTGGAAAATATGAACACAGTTTCAGCACAATTCAATTTCTATACGATTCGTTTTCACCCCTCAAACAATGATCGATCCACAAGCATCGAATGCATCCACCACACGAAATTCCACACAACCTCCACATATGCATAATTAAGTTGTATTATTGCGCTAAGTATTGAATTATTGATTCCCCTTGTTGCAACATGGGGCTATCTTGAAGTACATCTATAGTAAGCAAGCTTCAGCCTTTGAAGCAAATCTTACAGTTACAGGTACCACCAACAACCTTGCTACACCAGACCTCCCAGTATTTGATATGTCTTTCGGCCGCCTCAGCACGGCAAGGTATGCTACACAGTGGCTTCGTGCACAAGAAGAGCCATTCATTTGGATGACTCACAATAGTCCTCTGAGACACATAAGCGCCCATTAGTAATTAATGGGGTTCAATGTCTACAACACATGCGTAAAACTTATAAGATGACTTCGAAAGAATGAATGCGATTTCTTGTTGAACCTAAAAATAATTAGTTAGAAGCACAGGAATCAGCATAACATGAGAAGCATATGAATTTTAACACATTGCTTGTATCATGCGTGGTATAGAAGTTGAAGAGCCTCCAAAAATTCCCACGGAACTATATGCATCATTACAATGGAATTTCAAAGGTATTATCTTGGCCTTTCCTTCAGTCCAAAGGCCTATTTTTAGGAAATTTTGCGTACTAATAATCCTGGCATCTCCCAAAATTCCTTCATTTTCCCCTTTTGTCAAACACTACATCGTCCTACAGGATCTACTTCATAGCAGTCACTCAGAGAGAACACAAGTGCAGAAGTAGGCTTTTCGAGAAATGCAGGCATCAAGAGGAGCATAAATTGGCAGACCTTCCATCCATTGTTGGATTCCACAGTCCATTTTTAATAATATTTTTGTTTGACTCGTATACTGTATTATGTCATGGAGGATACATAATGACATTTTCGTGGACTTCTGGAGAGACAAAAAAATAGAATTCTGAAAAAGAACATGAAGACAAAGTCACGATCTGTTTACGTGCCCTTATTTGTTTCCATTTGTATTTTATAATATTTTTCCAGTCATGTATATTTTACTCTATTTGGAAATCTTTGATACATGACATATTTAAAATCTATGAAAGCTTTCAATATCTGTCTATAAACATGCGAAAAAGGACCTTACTATATAGTTAAAGCTCACTAGTTAACGTCTGAACAATTCCTTTTCTAGTATTAATGAGTTAAAAGATGGAACTATTTTTACTTAAAATTGGAATCTTGAAATTAACAGATTTAAAAACCATGTTGTATGTTGGAATTTTCGAGTTAGAAGTTTCACTATTTAGGAGGTTCGAACACTTCAATTACTAAGTTTGAAAGCTGAAAGTTATATGTTCTAGATAAAAGTTTCAAATTATTGATGATATAGTTCAAAGTTTCATGTTGAAAGTTGAACTGTAGAATTAGGCAAATTATAGAATCTAGCAAAATTAGAAAGAGTGGAATAGGAAAAAAAATTGAATATTACAACACATCACAAGAGAAGCACATGAATTTTCCGGAGACAATGCATGTGTTGTATCATTGTCAAGGTGTCTCCAAAATTCCAAAGAAAGTTCGTCATTATGTTTAGTCCAAAGACCTATTTTAGAAATTTTCTAACTAATAATGTTGTGCTCCTACAAAATTCCTCTTTGTTTCTTCTAGATGCTCTTTGGATCCTATAGAAGGCGTGGAGAGAAAGGGAGAGAACACACCTGCAGAAGTAGGATTTCCTAGTAGAACAAGCAAGAGGACGAAGCAAACACCGAAGGACCTTCCATCCATTGTTGAATACGCAGTCCAGGAGTACCTCTCTTCTTTTCTATTGTTTTTCTGGCTAAAAAACAATATGAACAATATCATGGAGGATACAGAATGACATCTTTATAGACTTTTGGAGAAAGAACAAATATGTAAGCATTTAATGCAGGCTTAACTGTAAGAGGCCAAGCATTTATATAAAAGGAGAATGGAAATTTTAATATGATTTATTTCTGAATTTTTCTGGCATTATTAGATTTTCATGGGCTTTTTTCTCTAAAGAAAAAGTCTTTTATAATGAATTAGTAAAAAGGTGAAAGCGAAATATCGGTAAAAATCCTCAAAAATTATATTTAATATCAGATATCTCTAAATTTAGCCCAAGTATGGAGTCCTAGGAAGTGGCTAGCCCAACTTAAATGAGCGGCAACCCTACTGCATTGGAACATCGTCTAGCAGTCAAAAACAATATGAACAAAATAATTGATGAAAAGAAATGGAATTAATGAAGTTTTGACTAAAAAACAGTGTAATGTCAGAATTTTGTAAACATGTACAGAGTTTACCTCGAGTTGATATTTTTAACATATCCTCCACATATCAATATGAATCTCTAGTAAAAATATAAAAAATTAATATGCACATTAATTCCTTTTAAAATTTAAAAACATATAGCAAGAAAATATGGAAATTGCAATGTCAGAATTATTAGAAAATAAATATTACATATATAAATAAGAAATTTTTACAGCTCTCTTGGACAGTAAAAACTCTTATAAAAAATTAATAAAAATTATTAATATCATTTATATGTTCAAATAAATGAAAAAGGAAAGGATAAAAGAGTAGTCCAGTTATCGAATTATAGGATTTTTATAGAAGATTTTAACCTAAAAATTTTATGGGATAACAAATGTTATCTCATAACCTCAGTAAAATTATGAAAATTTTTCAAGATGGAAAGGCCTCTCCAATTAATGCTTTAGATTCTTTTATGTCTTGAAACCAAGTCATTGCTTACTTTTCATTTGTCTTGCATGTGGGCTGCCCATTCTCTTGGACCCACACGTAAGCACTCAATTCATCTGACCCTCTTCTCCGATAGCGTTTTGCTCACTACAGGTGGACCGGAACCGAACGGACCCACATGACAGACCTCTCCCTCTCCTTTCTTCTTCCTTCCAGAGCCAATTGTACAGCCGCCTCTCTCCTAAACTCTTTCTCTCGATCGCACCGCAACTCGCGAGCCGAGGTGATGTCCAAATCGCGATACCTCCCATGTCTGCACCACAGAATGCCCGCAAGAGCCGCTTTGTCCCCTCTCCACCGTCTCATCTCATCTCTCTCGCTTCCATTTTTCACTACCACGTTAATCTAGTCGCTCGACTCCCTTGTGCACTAGTTGTGCAGCAGACTTACGCCATCTCACCTCTATCGTGGCAATAAAATAACCATCAAACCACTGCCATGATTACCACTTTGACTCTGCCTTCTCAAGGTATAAAAGCAACCCGAGCTTATCTAGCACCCCACAGCTTCCCTGGAGCCTCACAAACCGACCCATCACCCAATTGCACTCGGACTATCCTCAACTTGCCGTTTTCGCTGAAACAACAGTAAAGGGGGAAAAACACCGTTAGGGCTACTCGGTAAAACTTTCTTCAATTCCATTGACTCAGAGCTACCTTGCGACTCCCTGAGCTCATCCCATGGCTCATTTTCAGCTTCCATCATCGAAACCTGCCACCACTGCTCGCCTTTCTTCTCCATGGCTGGCCGCTGGTGGCAAGCCACCACTGACCCATTTCAGGCCTTCATCAATTGGTAAAATTGATTCCCTCTACTATGATGCTCGCCATGGTGTTAATTAGCGTGAAAACCCTAATTCCACTCCTCCATTGATCGACTATGACCGCTGCTTTGGCCTCGGTGGGCGCCACTTCCGCCATCACCGACAACATTTAAACCTACCGGAAGCGTGAGAGGCTCCTCATGCCATCGTGCCCTTGGGTGAGCAAGATCGCCGATGTGCTCTCGGCGTTGAGCCCTAGCATTCTCCCCTATTTTGTGTCACTCGACTAGGGGTGCAATCGACTCGGATTGATCGGATATCGCTTTTCCATGTCCTAAACCATATTTTTGTCCAATTCGAATCGGATTCGGATCGCATGAATATGAATATGGCATGGATAATATCGGTCATGGATTGAATCGAATACGAGCGAATCGATCTTATGTCGAATAATTTTTGTGGATAACGGCAAAATCAGATACCGTATAAAGCAAACATATAGTATTGATTAACAAACCGTATGAATTCAACATGCAACAAGATTATCACAGTCTAACAAGTCATTTTATCGGGCAATCCAGCAAAGTTGAAAAAGTACAATAAATTTGAATGGCACACATATGACCAGTTTTGAAACATAGAATGATACATAAATAAAATTACGATAAGTTGATAACATAACCATGAGGTCCATAACTCCATGTTTTCATGAAAGAGACAATACGACAAGTCGATAATATTTGAATTACATCATGCAAACATACAGATAGAAGAATCAACAATGACACAATCTTATATAAGAGTTCGAAGACCGAAGTGGCTAAGTCAGGCAAGCAACATCTCAAGAGACGACGAGTGCATGATGATGGTTACTTATTGTGGTGACCCGCATAATTTAACCTCAGATAATGACTGGGATTTATGAAATTTATGTTGTGATTTTTATAGCTTGATTCGATTTTATAATGTCGCGCTTTAGTTAGTTAACGGTTTGACCAACTGAAATTAGCGTTTTTAATGGATTTCAACAGGGTTGACCGATTTTAAATCTTGTACAGATGTAGATAATTATTATTTTAGTTGATTTACTAAAATCTCAAATTTTCTTGTTTTTCTCTTATTTTATTTTTCTGACCATTTATTAGTTGTAGACTCTTTTACGCTTTTATTAGTGTATGTATTGCATCGAAATTATTTTCTTTAGTTGGATAGCCAATTTTATGCGTTTAGGACAATTTTCTACCTTTCCTATTTTTTTCTCTTTTTTTCCTTCCTTCTCTCCTTATTTCTTTCCTTTTCTCTTTCTTCCTACTACTCTCTCTTTCCCTATCTGTTCGGTGCAATGGCTGAAGGCTACTTCTAGCTTCTTCTTCTCTTTTCCTTTTTTTTCCCGTTGCTTCTCTCTCCCTCTCATTCTCTTGCTCCTGTATTTCAGACAAGATTTGGTCTCCCCACTCCATCTAGTCACTTGGTTTCCCTACGGCACTAGCGCTGGACACGTCGTGCTCCTCGACATCGACGCGGCGGCGTTGTTCGGGTGCTACGTCAACACCGAGGCGATCGGCGCCTGCAGCGCGAACTAAGCTGGCGCGAGGGCGTTCGAGTTCGCGTTCGATCGCGCCTCGCGAGAACCGCAGTGCCGCCAGTGGCGAGTGCGGAGGAAAGACGAGTGTGGCGCGTGGATCGGCGCCACGGACCCGGCTACAAGCGCCACGGCGAGGCACCATGCGACGCGGCCATGGATTTGACGCGCCTTGTCTTTGCCGCTTGACGGAGAAGCGGTGCGTGGGGCGACCATTCGGGCTGCTATTCGAGCACCGAGAGTCTCGCCAGACGCAGCGGCATCGCCAAGACGGCTGGCGCATAAGCGGTCGCCTAAAGAAACTAAGGAGACTCACATATCCGATTTACATTATCCGGATATATCCGAAAATAAGTTCAAAATATCTCAATCCAGCGGATTGCGATCTCTCGAATCTGAAAAAATATCCGAAACCAATTAGAATCGAGAACTATCTCAAAAAACTATCGAATCAGATCCAAACACATCCTATTCGGTCGGTCGATCGAATTTATCGATCGATTGCACCCTACTTCGGACAGCGCTACCCTCTTTCTATCGCCGATTCCAGCAGAGAGGCTCAAATAAAAGGAATACGTTTACTAGTATCGAAGACGTATTTTATCTTTTTGATTCAATTTCCAGCCGAGCCAAATTTAAACTTGAATATCTTTTGCGTTTTAGCCCCAAATACAGTGAGGAAAATTTCTAAATCTGTATAAAATCATGTAGTTTCAAAATATGCAAAAAATATTTTAATTTTGGACCACAGTCAAATTATTTAAATTAAAATTTATAGAAACCCTAAAATGGACATTAATAAAAGTATGAAAACCATAATTCATAAAATAATAAAATTATTTTTGCATGGTCCTAAGGTCATCAGAGATCCATTTTTTGTAAAATATTTACTTGATAAACTTAGTGTAAAATCATGTCTTTGAAGAATTGGCTTAGTAATGAAATTGGCATTGCAAAGTGGTTGTGTTCATGGCATCTTGTTGTGCTTTTGCATGTCTTTATTTGATTATTATTTCATATGCTTGTGAAAGCATGATAATGGTTTGCTTGATGCAATGCGCTCGTGTGAGTGGTTGCATGGGTGATCTTGAGTCAAGTCGTGGACTTGTTCTCGTACCACAGTTTCCGTGTTTGATCATGTGCGAGTGTTGCTCGGGGTGAGCGTGGTCGATGGCGGGACTAGGACTAGGTTCATGGAGGAATTGAGGTTTGGGACTAGGTTCAGGGGAGGCTGAAGTCCTAGTGGTCAAGGATGTCATGCGGGACGTTTGGGCTGAAACAGTGCACATAGATCTTTGGTTAGTCACGTGAGTGTGGCGGGTGTGCGTCTGGCGTGCAATTATAATTGTTTGGCGCAATTTGCCTGTGTTGGGCTAGGTGGACATACATGCAAACTGTTGCTCATTATAAATAGGAGAGGGATATCTCCCGTTTAGGGGATAGAGCTGGGCATTAGGGATTGTACTCTTTTGTTGGGAGTGCTCTTTTGTTGGAGGATGTGGTGATAGACTTTCACAGAGCATGAAGGAGGTGGGAATGCGCATGGAATGTGGAAGGTTGCCGATATCGACATTTTCGGTGGATCTTTGGGACGCAGGTATAAACTCTAGAATTATGTTCCTCGTGTTGGTGTTATAATGGGTGATATTATGGTCTTAATAGTGTAGATGAGGATGATGGAAACCTTTGGGATAGAGTTTGGGTGAGATTGATATTCATTTAATAGTGGTATTTGTCTTGGAGAAATTTTACGGCAACGACGATCGGTTTCATGGGCTATCAAGTTATGAAAATGCATATTATTATATAAAGTTTCATTGGAGCACAACAAAATTAAATTTGGTTAATCGGTTAGAAAGCTATGGCTTGTAGATGTTTCTTTGTCTAAAAATTGGTTGCTTCTAAGAGTAGTTGTTTCAACCTACAATTAGGGCTAAATCATCTACATTAAATTATGTTCATAACTAGGGAAAACTAGATATTTTCCCTAGATTCCAGATATGCTATTGTTCTGTTTATGTGAAGTTTGCTATCTATTAAAACAACAGATTAGCCCTCAGGGCTTGAAATGAGCTATTAAACTAATTTATTAGAAAATATGATCAAATAGAAAATTATAGAAAATCTTATGTAGTTTGCAGAACATATATGGTTTCCTATATTTAGACTCATGAGCTAGGAGTTATATGTGGTTCCTTGACCGCTAGGACTGCAAAGGGTAAACCGTCCAACGAGAGGGTAAATTAAGTCCGGGATTGTGCGTAGGAACGATATTGTTGTGCTTAATGTGTGTACTGTTATTGCATGTTAGTGAGTCCGGTTTACCTACAATAGGAGGTGTAACATTGAGTTTTGCTTCAACCACACATCATTCCGAAGGGGTAAAAAGGGGAGTGCATGGTAGAACAATGATTTGGTTGTCAACTCTTGTTGATATTATTGGCAAATCATTTACTATGTTGTTTTACATGATTCCTTTTATTTATTATATAAATGATATGATGATGATGATAAAAGTGGATAAATCATGTCATTTGCGCATGATGCATTCGTGATGGAAATAGGTGACCTCGTGGTGTAGGCATGAAAGACCTTCTTCAGAGGTATCTCCATAGGATGGACGGGAGGAGAAGGTGCGACATTGACGAATGTACATTCAGCTATACCGATATATGCTATGTATTCTCAATAAATATTCACTCATCATAAATGCAAAAGGTAGAAATTGCTTTCGGACACATATGATCGGGCATACCCAAGTGCGAAGACATGGCGTTCTAGGGTGAGTGGACCTAAGCGTTCCCAAGCGCGAGGACTTGGGTGTTCTGGAGCACATGGTCTCTGGCGTGCTTGGCGTATGGTTCCAAGATTATTATTGTTGTTGTTCTTATTCATGTTAATATGCAAATTCTTTTTAGACTTGTTAGATAGCGATGTTATTTGATTAGTGAAGCTTGCTAAAATTGTTGTTAAAATCATGGTTAATGTGGCGAAAAAGTAGGATAAGGTAATATCTTGGGTACTTTGGTGATGGGGTGTAGTAGTGACTATCGAGGACAAAGCTTGACTAATATCTTCACATTTCAAATGTTATAAAGATATCCGATTCGACCGAATTGAGTAGATATTTGATTCGAATCCATACTTATTATGCGGTTCAATTCGTATTCATATTTGTAGTTATTTGGAAAATATGAACAAAGTTTCACCACAATTCAATTCCTATACGATCCGTTTTCACCCCTAGAACAATGATCGATCTACAAGCAGCGAATGCATCCACCACACGAAACTCCACACAACCTCCACATATGCATAATTAAGTTGTATTATTGCGCTGAGCATTGAATTATTGATTCCCCTTGTTGCAGCATGGGGCTATCTTGAAGTACATCTATAGTAAGCAAGCTTCAGCCTTCGAAGCAAATCTTACAGTTACAGGTACCACCAACAACCTTGCTGCACCAGACCTTCCAGTATTTGCTATGTCTTTCGGCCGCCTCAGCACGGCAAGGTATGCTACACAGTGGCTTCGTGCACAAGAAGAGCCATTCGCTGGACAGCTCACAATAGTCCTCTGAGACACATAAGCGCCCATTAGTAATTAATGGGGTTCAATGTCTACAACACATGCGTAAAACTTATAAGATGACTTCGAAAAAATGAATGCGATTTCTTGTTGAACCTAACAATAATTAGTTAGAAGCACAGGAATCAGCATAACATGAGAAGCATATGAATTTTAACACATTGCATGTATCATGTGTGGTATAGAAGTTGAAGAGCCTCCAAAAATTCCCACGAAACTATATGCATCATTACAATGGAATTTCAAAGGTATCATCTTGGCCTTTCCTTCAGTCCAAAGGCCTATTTTTAGTAAATTTTGCATACTAATAATCTGGCATCTCCCAAAATTCCTTCATTTTCCCTTTGTCAAACACTCCATCGTCCATTGGATCTACTTGAGCGATCACTTAGAGAGAACACAATTGCGTATAGGCTTTTAGAAATGCGGGCATCAAGAGGAGCATAAATTGGCAGACCTTCCATCCATTGTTGGATTCCACAGTCCATTTTTAATTATATTTTTGTTTGACTCGGATACTGTATTATGTCATGGAGGATACATAATGACATTTTCGTGGACTTCTAGAGAGACCAAAAATAGAATTACGAAAAGAACATGAAGACAAAATCACGATCATTTACGTGCCCTTATTTGTTTCCATTTGAATTTTATAATATTTTTTTAGTCATGTATATTTAGTCAATTTGGAAATCTTAGATCCATGACGTATTTAAAATCTATGAAAGCTTTCAATATCTGTCTATAAACATGCGAAAAAGGACCTTACTATATAGTTAAAGCTCACTAGTTAACGTCTGAACAACTCCTTTTAAAGCATTAATGAGTTAAAAGATGGAACTATTTTTACTTAAAATTACAATCTTGAAATTAACAGATTTAAAAACCATGTTGTATGTTGAAATTTTTGTGTTAGAAGTTTCACTATTTAGGAGGTTCGAACACTTCAATTACTAAGTTTGAAAGCTGAAAGTTATATGTTCTAGATAAAAGTTTCAAATTATTGATGATATAGTTCAAAGTTTCATGTTGAAAGTTGAACTGTAGAATTAGGCAAATTATAGAATCTAGCAAAATTAGAAACAGTGGAATAGGTAAAAAATTTGAATATTACAACACGTCACAAGAGAAGCACATGAATTTTCCGGAGACAATGCATGTCTTGTATCATTGTCAAAGAGTCTCCAAAATTCCAAAGAAAGTTCGTCATTATGTTTGGTCCAAAGACCAATTTTAGAAATATTCTAACTAATAATGTTGTGCTCCTACAAAATTCCTCTTTGTTTCTTCTAGATGCTCTTTGGATCCTATAGAAGGCGTGGAGAGAAAGGAGAGAACACACTGCAGAGTAGGATTTCCTAGTAGAACAAGCAAGAGGACGAAGCAAACACCGAAGGACCTTCTATCCATTGTTGAATACATGATCCGAGTACCTCTCTTCTTTTCTATTGTTTTTACGGCTGAAACAATATGAACAATATCAAAGAGGATACAGAATGGCATCTTTATAGACTTTTGGAGAAAGAACAAATATGTAAGCATTTAATGCAGGCTTAACTGTAAGAGGCCAAGCATTTATATAAAAGGAGAATGGAAATTTTAAATTTTAATATGATTTAATTCTGAATTTTTCTAGCATTATTAGGTTTTAATGGACTTTTTTCTCTAAAGAAAAAGTCTTTTATAATGAATTAGTAAAAAGGTGAAAGTAAAATATCGGTAAAAATCCTCAAAAATTATATTTAATATCGATATCT
>JAYEVK010000231.1:0-105000 GCA_036346275.1 Otatea glauca
ATCTATGATGTGCGGCGAGATTAGATCTTTTAGTAGATCTTAGCCGTTAGATCTACGGTGGACGCTGAGATTGTGCCACGTTTTCTTGTGCACGATGAACCGCCTCCAGAACTCGCACCGCTGGATTATATCTAAACGGTAGAATTTAGATCCGGGTTGCCCTAAGGATCCGCGCCATTCAGATTTGAACGTGCAGTGGTGATGGCGCCGTACCCTCGCCGAATCGCGCGCAGATGCGTGTGCGCGTTGACCGTGGCAGAGACCAGATCCGACCGTTGCTTTCAGGCGCACCGTTGCGATCTTGCCGCGTGGCCGCGCGTGAACCGAGTTGCCACCGAACGTGCGCGAGATCCAGCCGTCGGATCCGGGAGTCCCGCTGGATGCGCGACGCGTGTCGCGTGGATTCGAGGCAGTGCGGTGTGACGTATGAGATCTAACCGTTGATTCAATGAACGGCTCGGATCTTGCCGCGTGGAAGCACTGTGCTGGTGGACGAGTCCACGGTGGAACCGATCCGAGCCGTGGACCGAGCCCATAGACCGAGGCGACGTGGCGGTACCAGAAGGCTGCCAAGCATCATCGCTGACGTCATAAATATTTTTACATATAAAAAAATTCGGCCGAATTTCATTTCAGTGCTGACGTCATCATTAGGTCATGCTGACGTCATAAATCTCAGTTTTTCCGTATAAAAATAATTAAAACAAATCGGATTTTCTAATTTATATTTTATTTAAAACTTTAAAAGGCTATAACTTTTGCATTTTAACTCCGATTAAGGTGATTCCAGTCTCTAAAAATTTGTAAAATTGTGCTATTTTTAATGGTGAATTTTAATTGAATTTTTTGAGGTTACATAATATATTGTTTTGGTTATTTATTGCATATGTTATTTTTACGCGTAGACACGAATTTGCCGAAAAGTTTCGAAGAAGAGTTCATCGCTCAAGATCAAGCTTCGGATCAAGACCAGCAACTCTTTGAAGGCAAGTGATGCTTTGACCATTTTGATCCCAGTTTCTTCTAAATGTATTTTGCTTTGAAATTATGCATGCTAAATTAATTAAAAATGAATTTAAATTAATTTGGGGTATGTAGCTAATCAACCCATATTGTTATCACCACCTTGAAATTAATATTTGTATGCCTTTAAATCATTGTCCACCCTAAGGTTATTCGTATTTGTTTGATATTAATATGATGCCAACACGGGAGGCTAGACGTGATTAGAAGCTTAGCCTTGCAACGAGTTATGAATGATCTTTCGGAAAATGTATCAATGTTGACTAATGAAATATTGAATTTATTTTGAAAGTGGTGTGATGATGCCACATGATGAGATTGAGGTACAGAGACTCGTGGTTTCAGATCGATGTTGAGTTATTGCCGCATGTGTTGCACAATAATCAACGGGGTGGGAAATGATTTAGACTGGGGCAAGTGGCAAGAGGCTTTGTGCCAGGTGGGCCTGTGTGGCAATGGGTTGATGAGTGATGTGAGTCTATGTGTCACATTGGGCTGTGTGCCACTGTTGAGTGATGAAAGTCTTGCCTTGGTCGGCTAAGGACTTCACCTTGCAAGTCTTTGAACTGAGTCACCCGTACAACCACATGTCCGGTATGGGACGGACCTAGTTGATTAGGGTTCTGATATCTTTCCTCTGATACCTCAGGGTGACAGTACACAGGGTTATATCTGTGTGGGGGAGCGTACCTGTGCTACGGCTTGGTGCCCATCCAACTGTGTTGGCCTGTCCTACACTTCGGCTCTGTGTGAGGGGAGTGATAGTGAAGGCAATACCGGAGAGGTTCATTGGTTAAGATAGAGGTTCCTAAAAGGTTTTGTTGCGGACAATCATCTGTGTGGTGAGCGGCTATATCTTGTGGGTAAAGTGTACAACCTCTGCAGAGTGTCAAATCTATTTGAATAGCCGTGCTAGCGGTATTGAGCATTGCTCGAGGATTACAGTCAAGGGGTAGATCTTCAAAAATAAAATATGGAATGGGAGGTCAGTGCCAAAGGTGAAAATGAATTATTAAAATTTGAGTCTTTGAAAATCTTTGAAGAAAAACTGTTTGAAGAACTTAACATTATATATAACTGTTTCACTGCTTTTAACCTAAATAAGATGCTAGTTTAAAAATGCTATTTGATGCAAAAGAACCAAGTAAGCCAATTCCTTGGGATAAGCCTTGTATGTAGTAATAGTACCGCATTCTGTGCATTACATGTTGAGTGCCTTGAGTACTCACCCCTCCAGGCCTATCAACCCCAACATCAGTGGAGGAGGCTACACCGGCCTGGGAGGAGGAGTTCATTGATCCGGATAATTAGGAGGCAAGCCCAGTCGGTTTCCTGTGGCAAGATGAAGGCTTCCACGAAGTTTTACTGTTTTCTGCTATTTCCTTTTACTCTCATAATGTAAGCCCTGTGTGGCTAATTTATGTAAGGAGACCATAAGGTCGTACAATTCAGTTTATATAAACGTTTGCACTATTTATTATTGTATCGCTGTAATGTCTGCAAAGTGCAACCTCAGAAGGCTGTGTGTGTGCTAGCGTGATCTCGGATCTGGTCCGATTCTCGAATCGGTCCCGACACATACACATACACATATAGTATATGTATATGTATATGTATATGTATATATACATGTACATATATATGCTTAGCCATGCTTTAGGATTGGGAAGAACAAATGAATGGTTGTAACATTTATTCGAAAATGGGAATTTGGAGAAGATGGACTAGAGGGGATACCTTTGTAATTTTGGTATAAAATAAAAAATTAACTAAAATTTTGACACGATCGAGTTATTGCTATAGCCTGAACTTCAAGGTATAGACTTGCACAAAGTGTAGGAGGAGATCTCACCCGGGTCGTTTAAGGACCGAATGTATTATTGCATAATCCAAGATACCCGTTCAACCAAAAGTTCTATTATAGGGTGGCCTTAACATATTAAGTCGTCTAGGACTAGCTTTGCACATTGAAAGGCCGGAGTAATATGGGCATTCCGGGTAGGTTTGCTCACAAGGGTGCCCTCACTGAGGTGTTAGGAGTAACGCTTGCCGATACAACAGTACAAGCCTCGCTATAAGGGAAATGGTTATGAAAGGGATGGATTGTCATTGTTATTATGTATTATATGTATTTAATTTCCGCCGCTATAGTAAATCAAACATCACCAGGCTGGTGCAAAATTTGTTCTGGGTCATTTAGTGGTTCTTATCATGATCTCTGCAGCACACCAAAGGAAGTGTGAAAATAGCTTGGCAATATGAGTTGGTACGTTGTGTCTTGCGGGTAAAGTTGTACACCTTTGCGAAGTGCAAATATTTTTGAAAAGCCGTGCTCGCGATCATGAGAGTCTTGATGCACTAACACTTGTTGTGTTGAATTTTAAAACAAATATTTGAATTGAAAATGGTGAGTAGCCATATTTCAAATGATATGCAAAGTATGGCAGAGAATGGATCGTTGATGACTATCATTGATGATTATGAGTTGTTCATACTTATGCTATATACTTATTATTTACGTACTTGTCAACTGCTATTTAAATTCCGTTTGTAATCTATTACTTTTTATTGTTGACTAAATCTCGCTTTATGCAAAAGAATATGGTAAGATAGCCATTTCCTTTGACACAGCCAAGCATATACTTATAATTGTGATACACTACAAATCTTGCTGAGTACAAACGTACCCACCCTTTCTTGTTGATATTAAGAAGGACAAGAAACCGATGCCCCTAACGATTTATATTATGCTACAGGTTTTGAGGAATAGGGTGACGAACTTTTCTACGCTTAATCTAGTCACTACTACACACAAGCACATCACAGACTGTTCGGAAGGCTCATCACAGACGGTTTTGCGAACCGTTTGTAAGAAACTTTCAGTGATGAAAACGGTGATCACAAACGGTTTCTGAACCGTCAGTGACAATAGTCATTATAACATCCAAAATTTTGCTCTTATTGGATTTATTGTGTTTTTCCTTTTTACTGAATTTTCTGGGATTTTATTTAACTCATTTTGAATTTGTGGAATTAAGCGTTTTGCTATCTTTTAATTATTTATTGAAATGTATTAGTGATCTTTTGTTGGAAATATTTTATTTAAGTTTCTAAGGTCTTAAAGTATTTTCTGGAATTTTTTGGGATTTTTCTAGATATTTTTGCTATTTATTTGGGCTTTGTTTATTTATCTCAATTGTTTTAATTTGAAAATGATTTAAAAATCTCAGTAAATAGTGATGGGCCGCAGCCCAGTAGACCGGCCCATTTTTCGCGCCGCCAGCCCAGTCTTCGCCGCTCGGCCCACTTGCCGCGAAAACTCTACGATCTTGACTGTAGGATCCACATCGTGTGGCTGTCGTTTCTCCGCGTCGTCGCTGCGCTTTGTGCCTTCGATCTGCTGCCGCGTGGACTCATGGGATGGAGCCACGTCGACCTCATCGTATCGCATCATGATTCCACCGCAGCCGTCGAATCCATCGTGGTTTCCTCGCCCGTCACGCCTCCCTAGGGCCCTATTTATGGCGCTGCCTAGATTGTTGGGACCACCATCTCGAGCTACGCGTTTTGCCTCTGGTCTCATTGTCCATGCTGTTGTCTACAGTTTGTGCGAGCTCGCTGGAGTGCTCAACACTGCCATCGTCTTATTCCACGCTGTGTGGTGAGCCTCCGTCGTTGCCGCCGCCTCCATTGAGTTCGTCGTGTCGAGGTCTTGCAGATCCACGCAAAGGCGGGCCAAATTCGTTGCTATTTCATCATTGCGGGGATTGTCTTCCTCGTGTCCAGCCATGCGCCGTCGCGCGAGAAGTCGTCGTCGATCCGCCTAACGCGGCCATTGGATCGTCGCGCAGACGGGCGAGATGTCGCCACGTGTTGAGCGCTAGGGTAGCCGCGTCGCAAGTTTGCGTCGAGTAGCGCTAGCCGTTTGATCCGGCGTGTAGGGCTAGGATGTCGCCGCGTGTCGCCGTCATGCGTCACCGTGTCGGTCGTTGTTCGCCATCCGATTCGGATCGGATGTTCCAGATCACTCCGCGTGTTCGCAATACCAGCCGTCGGATTTGATCCATCCGGACCAGATTGCACCGGCGACGCGGCCAACCGCGTGCCGTCACGTGTCGGGTGCCATAGCCGTGGCACCATGCGCCGAGTCCACCGTGGACCAAGTCCATACATCGGACGCGCGGTCGCTACCGTGGTTGCGCTGTGTCAAGATCGTATTGGGTCACAGGTCCGCCGACGCCGCGTGACGTCATATATCGCTTTTTCGGTAGAAAAATAATTCGGCCGAAAATCATATTCGGTGTTGACGTCAACATGACATCATAAATGCTATTTTTTAGTATAAAAATAATTGTGTAAATTCGGTTTTTCCAATTTTTTGTTTTATTTTTTATTTCAAACTTTGAATAGCTATATCTTTTGCATCCGATCTCTGATTGACGTGATTTCAATTTATAAAAAAATTTAAAATCAAGCTCTATTTAATAGTGAATTTTATTTAATTTTTAGAGTTAATCTTGCTCTCTGTTTTTGATATTTATTGCTTTCTCTTTCATTGCGCGTAGATGTCGAGTTGCCCAGTGAGTTTGTGGTTGAGGAGCCAGCACCCGAGCAAGGTCTAGAACTAGAGTCGGAGCTATTTGAAGGCAAGTTGTGCTTTGATCATGTTGAACCCATGTTTAAAATATTATATTGTTTCAATGTATTGCATACTAATTCAATTATTACTTGTTTCAATTATGTTGGGTATAGTTATTCGTCCAATTGTAATATATCCACCTTGCCATGTCGTAAGTCTTATTTCAATTGTCACCCTAGAATGGTTTAATAATAATTGGTAGCTATAATTGCCAATATGGGTAGTTAGAACGCAAGTAGTATGCTTAGCCGTGCAACGAGTCATCATTTTATGCGAAAATGATTAATCTTGCTTCATGATTATGGAACATGTTTAATAACTTATGTGTCGGGTGTTGTCACACAATGTTGTTGTTGTTGATGGCACGTGGTGCATGATAAATCAACCAGGGTGGTAAAACGATTTAGATTGAGGCAAGTGGCATGTATTTGTGGTGGGCCAATGTGGCACTTGGGCGGTCGCATTACATTTTATGATAATTGATGGTTTATGGTTATGATGATTTTTAGTTAGTCCTGCCTTGGTCAATTAAGGACTTATCCTTGCAAGAATTTGAACTAAGTCATTCATACAACCACAAGTCTAGTATGGGACAGACCTAGCTAATTAATTTGTTGAGTCTAAACTTTGGTACTATTTGTGGTGGTGTGAGGCCCGGGTAGTGGTAACCAGTCCTCGCACGGGTATGCTCACATGGCGCAAGAGGGGGGCCCTGGATGTGGTAACCAGTCCCACCAATGTTGAAACCTTAGTGGGTAGTACCGGGTTTAGATAGGCAATGGAAAGGCTTTGTTATAATCACTCGTCTTTGTGGTGTATGATTGTACCTTGTGGGTGAAGTGTATAACCTCTGCAGAGTGTAAAACCTATTCGAATAGCTGTGCTCGCTGTATTTACCATTGTTCGGTGATTATAGTCAAGATTTAGATTTTATTAAAAATAATTATGGGTATGGATATGGAAGTGTGGAATAAGGTTATGAGTTGGTTATTGGAAAACATAGGAGAAATGTATTATTGTTATTATTTGTTTTACTGTCTTTCAATCTATTTATGCTATTCCTTTAAAAATGCTTTTTATGCAAAATAACCATGTTAGCCTTTCCTTTGTAATAAGCCATGCATATAGTATATTAGACTTGCATTCTATGCAAGACTTGTTGAGTGCTTTATGTACTCACGCCCTTGCAACAAAACATCACCAGTTGGAGAAGAAGCAACACCAGCTTTTGAGGAAGAGTACTAGGAGGCGAGTAACTAGGGTTCGAACCTTGTGAGTTGCCTATGGTAGATTGAAGGGTTTTCTACACTTATGTTTATTTTCGCTACTATTTAATTACTTTTCAATCTTAGCCCTGCGAGGCGTACTCATGTAAGGTTGACCATAAGGTTGTCCAACAGTTATATTTAATATAGATGAAGTCTTTATTATGTTACCGTTGAGTATGATTGTGATATTCATCAATGTTGAGCCTATGTGCACTAGCGTGATCTTGGACTAGTGCGGAATACACAGAGGGTCCGGATTTGCATATTCGGGTCCCGACAGTCATTATAGAAAGTTCCAATTTATAACCATCTGTGATGAGGCCTCATCACAGACAGTTCCAGTTTAGAACCGTTTGTGATGTAGGCCTCATCACAGATGGTTCTTTTTTAGAACCGTCTGTGAAAGGTCTACATCACAGACGGTTCTTGTTTAAAACCCTTTGTGATGTTGAATTTCCATTAATTTACACAACTTTCTTTATTGGCTAGCCTCAGGAATTGCTAGCCATGCCCTCTGAAACAAAAGAAATTACAGAGCATCACCAACATATTATTATCACATACATTTAAGAAATGAACTCGGATCACATATTACAACATACAGCGCATCTATTTCAGAAATCAACTCAGATCACACATTACAGCGTGTATGCACATCCATTTCAGAAATCAACTCACATATATAAAAACCAATTGAATTCAGATCTACAACTCGCAAATTCACAGCGCAAGGTTCACAAATTAATCCAAATGGTAACTAACAAATTCACAACTCATCAGGTGAGACTTGAGTGGCATTCGCCTTTTGGATTTACGACCTCACGTATGAAGAAGGCACAAAGTTATCCTCGAATACCTAGTAGGCCAGCCTATTCCAACGCAGATTCAATGCATTTCCAAGCCTGTCGATGGGAAGAGTAAAGTCTTGCGTGTATATAATTTGATAACTCGAAACAATTGTCGCAAGATTGATAAAGCTCTATGACATTGGTCTTCTGTGAACCAATGAAGAGTTGAATGTTGTGGCAAACGTAGAATCCACATAGGTTAGTGCCCTTTGGCTGGTGGCACTGCCAAAATATAATAGGTTAATTAGTTCCGAAGGTATTATTACGGAGTGTGAAGGATTATTGCATACTAGCGGATACCGAAAACCTATGAATATGCTTCAGCTTCGATGGGTCCTTCCTGTGTGGCCCTCCACGAGCTTTGTAGACAGCGAACGACATGTCCAGTAAATTTTTGATAGGCACCAAGTCGTGGGTGCCATCTTTTTTAGAATCAAGGTAAATTACCCGGCTCTGTCTTGGTATAATGACGAGTAGAACCTAGTGAAACCTACACAGGTATGTTGCCATGGTCATTCAACCTAACTACGGGTTACGTTATATAGTACAAATCAACAAGTATAGTAACTGGACGAAGCACTTACCCCCGGGTTGTGGGGTAAAAGTATGAATTTTTTGTCCCGTTGAGCCAGTAATACATTTTACACGTACTCGTCGATGACTTGTAAGTTTTCGTCCAAGGTTTGCTTGGACACCTGGGTCGAGGAAACCCACTGGTTCTTCCCTTACTTTTGCTTCCATGATCATGTATCTACATATACAAAATCAAGGATCATATATATATGGCATTTATCGATAAGACACGAATGTAGACTATGATTGCACACACTTACAATATCCGGCATCTCATGAGTGAGGCATCGAGAGCGTCTCCTAGCCGACCACAAAGAAAACATCTAAAAACCGGTGTAAGAAATGCTCCTCCTTGAAACTGATCATGATACTTGATGCCCGCTGTGCCACCGGCTTACTGGCTTGTTCCATGCACCAATCTTGCAATCTAATGCAGGCTTATGTAAGCGTCTCCTAACACCCTGTTTGCACCAAAATTTGGCAGATAGGGTCAGAATCGGCAGTCCAAGATCAACAAGATACGACTAGGATACAGATTGAAGATATTTGAAACGGAACAGGTTGTTAAGGAAAGCACCATCCAAATAGTGGCTGATATAGATTCTACTCCTAACGTGTTGTACTGGGACTCTATCGGCCAATGGGTATAAAAGAGGTCTAAAGGTGATCAGAAAAGCGGCCCAGAGCCAATCAACCAATTCGCGTCTACTTTTCATCTACTTTTCCGTCGACTAGGAGTAGTTTCTGTAATTTAGACTTCCTGTAATTCGATCTTGATCAATAAAGTTGTGCATCGCCGATTGTTGATCTCCATCAATTACGCCCAGATTCGATTTATTCTGATTTTGCTGCGCATCGCCTTCTTCAGAATCGATCTTCCTTTATCCTCTGATTAGCCTTAATCGGCTAGTTAGACTTACCCTGTTACTTCGATCTCGATCGGCTTCAAGCTGATTGAGTCTAAGCCGATTGATCTTCACGATCGGCTTTTGAGTGAATTTTATATTTTTTACCTTGTCGGTTACAGGTCAAATCGATTGGCACGCTCTAAACCCGGTGTTCGTCTGGTGTGCTGTTGTCAGAAACCCTACATCAAGTTTTTGACGCCAACACACTCTTGGCACGCCCGGTGGGACCAGATGGCATCATCAAGCAAATCAATTCGCCGTCAGATCTCAACATCGAGGCAATAATCGCCCCACATTGACGATTTAACTCCGAGCAACGCAAAGAAATTGAAGATCAAAAGCCGCTGGAGGAGATGATGTTGGGTTGCTACCAAAACCCGACGAGAAGTTACCTGAAGTCCGCTTGCCGACGCTTAAACCCCTCGGCGATGCAAGAGTCTCAACTGGCCCGGTAAGTCATTACGTGCCTGCACAAGCCGAACTATCGGCTATGATTGAGCAATCAGTACATAGTGCGTTAATTAACCAATCATCGGCTTTGGTCACTACCCTCAAGCCGATGACTGCAAATAGTGTTAAAACTATTACTCAAGAGTTGGCTTCATCTGGAAGCCTACTCGATCCACTACAGGCGTTGCCAACATATCTTGTGTATTCGATAGGGCAGAATGATAGCCTAGCGGTTGTCGCAAAACCATCGGTTCCAATACCCTCTATGATGCCGACACAACCGACGGTTATATTACCTCGGGATCCTCATCCTAGCGGGGTCACACATCATCAGGCGTACACTGATGCCGCTAGACCAAACGTGTCGGCTACTTTGCCGCCGTGAGCTCCGTTTAATATTTTTCCACAATCGGTCTCACAGCCGATTGAACCCATTAGGCATGTCCAGTACCAACAACCGATTCCACCCAGGAATCTGGTCCCTCATAAGGTGGTAACCTACGTAGAGCCTTTTGTCCCTATACTAGAACCACCGATTAGAAGGTACGATGGGTATGATCAAATCCCACAAAATCCGTCGGCTCAGTCTAACCGGCAGCACGAGTTTGCACTCGGGGCGTAATACGACCATAATCATTGGCAGAGCCCTGATATCTCGTCGGCTAACAACATTAATTGGGCTGACCAGATTTCTGCCGTGTTGATAGATCAATTCGGCTTACAGCCAAAGGGTAGAGTCATCGGCTATAGAAAGCCGTATCCGGATTATATAGATCGCATGCAATATCCACATAACTTTAAAGTTCCTGATTTTGCCAAATTTTCTGGGGATGATTCGGTCACGACCTTAGAGCACGTCGGACGCTTTGTCGCTCAATGTGGCGAGGCAGCTCAGTCCGACGGGCAAAAAATTAGATTATTCCCATTGTCTTTATTGGGAGCTGCTTTCACTTGGTTTACTAGTTTACCTCCAAATTCTGTTCATTTTTGGAACGATTTGGAAAGCCGATTCCATGAGTACTTTTTCTCCGGCAGTCTGGAACTCAAGATTTTAGATCTAAGTTCTGTCCAACAGAGGTTTGGAGAATCGGTAAATGATTATGTTAAGAGATTCAGGGAAGTGAGAAATAGGTGTTTTAGTGTTACCCTACCTGATAATCAGTTGGCCGATTTAGCTTTCCAGGGGTTGATACCCCCATTAAGAGAAAAATTCGGCGAGCAAGATTCACCAATTTAAGTCATCTCCTACAATGATTATCAGCTCAAGAAAGTCATTTCTCTGATGATAAGGGCTTCAAAGATGAATTGAAGAATAACAAAGACAAGATACAATCGGCTATAAAGGATGACCAACTAAAATTTGCAGAAGAGCACACGATGCAGCTGGACGCTAATCCTTTTCCAATTAACATGGTCCATTGCTCTAAAAAGAAGGAAAAGCCGACACAAGATGCAGAGCCTAAGGGTCAAATTCATATATCATCGGCTATAAAAATGACGCGTCAAGCCGATGTACAAATTCTGATGGCAATAAGACACTCATGATTACTGTTGGCTCTATACAAATAAAAGCCGATCGTGAAGGAAATTTTTTTAAAACAATCACACCAAAGGGATATCAGGCTGAGAGAGCATTGCCACTACGTAGCCGATACGTAAGTCGGGCCCACTTTTTCCCAACTACTAGCAAAATATGAAAGGAGGAATGAAAGACCCCGACGAAGTCCTCCACATCGGCCAGTTGATGAATATCGGCCAAGCAGCCCTGAAAGAGCTCACCAACGGTGCCCTTTTTGGCAATTTTGCTGGGAGAAGGGATTAGCTTTGCCATCACCAAACACATGTTCGATGCAGTATTACCCATGTCAAGGTGATAGGTAGCGATGGTCGGCTAAAGATAGAATTTCTAAGCCGACCATAAGTCAGAAACAATACCAAGATGAAGGGTCTAGCACTACGGCTAATATAGATCTGGTAGGAAAAATATGTAAGTCGATCGAACCAAAGCCGAGATGGTGTCCTCCAGGTTTAAGCTGATCACAAAGAAGAAGGCTTGAGCGGCTAAGGATCCAAGAGATGAGGGAAGCTAAACAAGAAAAACGAAGGGATAAAACTTTTAATGAGCTTCATCCGATTAAGATTGCGAGAAAAGAGTGGAGGAAGAAAAAACCGGTTTCGGCCGATGATTTTTGTTCGACGAAGCCGATCTAGTCTGAAAAATTATACCACCCGTCGGCTTGAAAGATAGCCGATTTGGTAAGCGATCAACGTGGGATCGTATAGGGTGCATCGGTTTATCTAAAGAACTGGATGGATCTTGATTGGCTAAAACTCAACTACGAATATAAAAGTTGGCCAATTACCGACCTGAAAGCCAAATTAACTCGATGTAGTTAAAATCTTGGCTATGATAAGAAATTATATGTTCAAGCCGATGATGAAATTTTTTGAAAGATAACAAGTTATCTCTCAAAAATGGGGGGCATATGTTTGCACCAAAATTTGGCAGATAGGGTCAGAATCGACAGTCCAAGATCAACAAGATACGACTAGGATACAGATTGAAGATATTTGGAAACGGAACAGGTTGTTAAGGAAAGCACCATCCAAATAGAGGCCGATATAGATTCTACTCCTAACGTGTTGTACTAGGACTCTATCGGCCAATGGGTATAAAAGAGGTCTAAAGGTGATCAGAAAAGCGGCCCAGAGCCAATCAACCAATTCGCGTCTACTTTTCATCTACTTTTCCGTCGACTAGGAGTAGTTTCTGTAATTTAGTCTTCTTGTAATTCGATCTTGATCAATAAAGTTGCGCATCGCCGATTGTTGATCTCCATCAATTACGCCCAGGTTCGATTTATTCTGATTTTGCTGCGCATCGCCTTCTTCAGAATCGATCTACCTTTATCCTCTGATTAGCCTTAATCGGCTAGTTAGACTTACCTTGTTACTTCGATCTCGATCGGCTTCAAGCTGATTGGGTCTAAGCCGATTGATCTTCACGATCAGCTTTTGAGTGAATTTTATATTTTTTACCTTGTCGGTTTCAGGTCAAATCGATTGGCACGCTTTGAACCCGGTGTTCGTCCGATGTGCTGTTGTCAGAAACCCTACATCAAGTTTTTTACGCCAACACACTCATTCAGTACGAACGGTTGTCCCAGCTCAAATTGCCGCGCCAACGGGGCAAACGGAAAGTCATGGGCTGACGTGGTCCCTTTTGATTTGCCCTTATCTCCGCCTCGCCATTTAGCAAATGTCGTCTTCATGGGAGACGACTGGGCTCAAACTGTAGCAATGGCTTGTGCCTAACGGAACATGGTAGCTGATTTGGTGGGCTCCTTCGGTGCAGCACATGGTTCCGGTAGTGCTTGTAGCTCCGGTGCATCACATGGCTCCGGTAGTGCTTATAGCTTCAGTGCTGCAGGACGGGCGTCGAAGGAGATGTTCTTCTTTAGCCATTGGATGAATGTGCCGATGGCATCCCCAAGTGTGACGATCTCGTCATTTGGGGGCATCTCCAACATGAGGGCCATGCAAATTTCATGTACACTTTCGACCTGGACCTTCGCATAGCCCGGTCCTACCATGCGACTGTGCACCACCCACCATAAAACGGATGGATACGTGCGCCATCAAGCAGCCTGCAAGGGAACGAGCTGTTGGCAAGCCTCACTTGGAGATTCGTAACATCCCAAATTTTGCTTTTATTGGATTCATTATGCTTTTTCCAATTTATGAAATTTTTGGCATTTAATTTAATTTATTTTGTATATGTTGAATTAGGTCTCTTGTCATCTTTTATTTATTTAATGAAAAGTATTAATGGTGTTTTGTTGGAAATATTTTATTTGAGTCCTAAATGTCTTAAAGTATTTTCTAGAAATTTTTTTGGATTTTTCCTGGTACTTTTGCTATTTTATTTGGCTTATTTTATTTTGTTGATTTATTTTAATTTGAAAATATTTTAAATTCTATGAATAGTGTTTGGGCCGAAACCCTCCGGTCTGGCCCAACCCGCTCGGGCCAGATGACTCGCTTCGCCAAAACCCTAAGGGCATGGCTGCTGGATTTGATCCAATGCCTCCCATTTCTCCGCGTTGCCCGCGAGCCATCGATTCGGCATCGTACAGTGAGGATTGCATCTTACCGGTTTAGGTAAGTGGCGATCGTGATTGTGGATTGGATTCGGGTAGATTTGATTGAGCCGCGTCAGCGTCGATCAGGGCCGTCCGTTCGACATCGGATGGTTGTCCATTGTCGTCTCCGCGTAGGACTCGGAGTCCGCCACCAGCTCGTCTCCGCCGCCGTGTGGCCCTAGGGTTCCGTTTGTACGCGTTTTGCGAGGGTATTTAAATGGTGGATCATAGCTCAAGGATCACTGTGAGTTTGCGCACTCGTAGCCCTAGCTTTTGTCGCCCGTGCCACCACCGTTCGTGCCGCGATACGCCGTTTGGGTTCCAGTTCCGAATTCACCACGTTGAGGCGCATCCGTGCCATCACTTAGTGGTCGCTGGAGGTTGCTGCTTTGCCGTCGCTAGAGTCATCGTCTTCAGATCCGGTGGGAGCTACGCCGTCGTGCCACCATCAGCGTTGAGGAGCTCGGGAATCGTCGGATCTTCAATCGTTGGTCAGGATCAAGCCAAGTCGCTGCACATTAGTAATCTGTACTGGTTAAGGTAGCCGTCAGATTCAAATCGCGTCTCCAAAGTGCCGCCGCGTATTCCTTTATCCGTAGCTGTCCGGTCGGATCTGTGCGCGCCAGATCACACCAGCGCTGTGGCCAACCGCATGCTGCCATGTGTCAGGCGTGGCAGCCGAGGCTTCACGCGCCGCATCCACCGTGGACCAAGCCATCGGCTTTGGACTGAGTCCATAGACCGTCACGCGTTTCACCTTCTTATTGGGCCACGTGTCCGCTAACGTCAGCATGACGTCACAATTCGTTTTTTCTTCAGAAAAATAATTAACCAAAAATAATATTTAGTGCTGACATCAGCATGACATCATAAATGCTATTTTCCAGTATAAAAATAAGTTGGTTAATTCGGTTTTTCAATTTTCTGATTTATCTTTTATTTCAAACTTTGAATAGCTATATCTTTTTCATCTGAGCTCCGATTGAGGTGATTCCAGTTTCTAAAATTTTTTAAAATCATGCTCTATTTATGGTGAATTTAATTTAATGTTTAGAGTTGATCTTGCTCTCTGTTTTTGGTATTTATTGCTTTCTCTCTCGTTTCGCGTAAACGTCGAGTTGCCTGGATTCTGAGCTATTTGAAGGCAAGTTGTGCTTTGATCATGTTGAATCCATGATTTAAATATTATATTATTTCAAAGTATTGCATGATAATTCACATATCGCTTGTTTCAATTATGTTGGGTATAGTTATTCATCCAATTGTGATATATCCACCTTGCCATGTCATATGTCGTATTTCATTTGTCACCATAGAATAGTTTCATACTAGTTGGTAGCTGTAAATGCCAATGTGGGTAGTTAGAACGCTAGTAGTATGCTTAGCCATGCAACGAGTCATCATTTTATGTAAAAATGATTAATCTTGCTTAATGATTATGGAACATGTTTATTAATTTGTGTGTCGGGTGTTGTCACGCAATGTTGTTGTTGGTGGCACGTGGTGCATGGTTAAACAACCGAGGTGGTAAATGATTTAGACTGAGGCAAGTGGCAAGAATTTGTGTTGGGCCAATGTGGCATTTGGGTAGTCGCATTGCTTTTTAATGGTATATGATGGCTTATGTTAATGATGGTTTTGGTTAGTCTTACCTTGGTCAATTAAGGACTTAACCTTGCAAGAGAACTGAGTCATTCATACAACCACAAGCCTAGTATGGGACAGACTTAGCTGAATAATTTGTTATGTCTAAGCTTTGGTACTACTAGTGGTGGTGTGAGACTCGGGTAGTGGTAACCAGTCCTAACACGGGTAGTCTCACCTGGCGCAAGAGGAGGGCCCTGGATGTGGTAACCAGTCCCACCAGTGTTGAAACCTTAGCGGGTAGTACTGAGTTTAGACATGCATCGGAAAAGCTTTGTTATAATCACTCACCTTTGTGGTGTATGGTTGTATCTTGTAGGAAAAGTGTACAACCTCTGTAGAGTATATAATCTATTGGAATAACCGTGCTCACGATATTGAGCATCGCTCGGTGATAACAGCCAAGGGTTAGATTTTATTAAATCAAATGTGGGAATGGATGATGGATTATGGTTTAAGGTTATGAGATGGTTATTTGAAACAAATGAGAAATTTATTATTGTTACTATTTGTTTTACTGTCTTTCAATCTATTTATGCAATTCCTTTACAAATGCTGTTTAATGCAAATTAACCATGTTAGCCAATCCTTTGTAATAAACCATGCATATAGTATACTAGACTTGTATTCTGTGCACAGCTTGTTGAGTGCTTTATGTACTCACCCCTTTCAACCAAACATCACCAATTGGAGAAGAAGCTTCGCATGCTTTTGAGGAGGAGTATGAGGAGGAGACGAATAACTAGGGTGCGAACCTTGTCAGTTGCCTATAGCAAATTGAAGGGTTTATTCCGCTGCAGTTTATTTCATTTTCAGTCTTAGCCCTGCGAGGCGTATTCATGTAAGGAGGACCATAAGGTCGTCTAACAGTTATACTTAATTTGATAAGGTCTTTATTGTGTTATCGTTGAGTATGATTGTGATAATCATCTTTGTTGAGCCTGTTTGCACTAGTGTGATCCTGGACTAGTGCGGAATATACAGAGGGTCTGGACATGCAAATCCTCTTCTGTCAGCGTCTTCCATTATGAATAGGTGATGGTGACCCTTTCATGCCCAACGATCCCGCACAATGTGCGGAATGCTGCCGTGGCGTTAGGAGGTGCGGTAGGGACCCCATCCTACAGATTGACCGCCGTGATGGTATATCAGCTCTAGGGCCTTTTACTAAGCCTTCTTGGACCATGCCTTGGTTTTCCTATGTTGGGTGCCTCATCAGATCCATTCGGCAACGATGAATGAGGGGACGCCATCTTGTAATGAAGTAGGTTGTGTCATATCTTCAAAGATCAGGATTAAGAAAAGGTAAGTTAAACACCCAACATATTGTGGCTCCTAGTTAAGAGAAGATAAGTTAAGAGAAGGTAAGTTAAACACCCAACAAAATTACCGTCCTAGTGATCTTTTTGTATATACAAGGTTAAGAGAAGGTAAGTTAAGAGAAGCACAGTTAAACACCCAACATATTGTGGCTGCTAAGCTTGGAACTGTTGAAACTTGTATTGGACTTCACTTTCAATTTGCTTTCCAATAAACACATATTTTCACTAAAATATTTGAACTCTTGTACTTGTTGTTAGCCTTTTAAAGGAACTAGCTAACCATCCAATACTTCATATTGAAACAGAACAAACACAAAATTTGATTTCTGGATTGTTTTACATATTGCGAGAATAAGAGCAAGAATATAATACTAATCCCAAATTAATGTATAATTGATTGATAGTGCTCTCAGGCACTTGGTGTAGGAATGCTAGAGACTAGCTCTTACCTTATCTACACCTAGGTCAAGTTTATTTCATTTGAACTAAACAATTAATTATGTAAAGAATGCCTTGAACCATTACCTTCCTAATCATGCAGTTTAAAGTATTCTTTATTCAATTTCACAGTTCTTATTATCAAAATTCAGAATAATACCAATTCGGACAACAGGTTATTTAATCAACCGAACCAACAGAGCAGTGCATAGGCAAATAAAGTAACACAGACAATAATCAAAAGAGGACAATTGCAGGTAAAGAATAATGAACAAGCTTTACAATAGTGAAATGAATCGATACTTTCTTGAATGCAAGTCTAATGATTCAAGGCCTAATTCACAATCTTAATTGTCCAATTCATAATTTGACCAAATTTGCATTATCGAGCAATAAAAGGCAGCAAAGCAACATAAAGAAAAATCAGAAGAAAACATTGAAGCATTGATAAGTTCAGAATATGAGAATCTCAAAATGACATTTATCCTATGCATAGGTTTTAAGGCAATCACATGCAACAATTACAACCTTCTCAGCACCTAAGTCAACAAAAGACATATATTAAGTTGGTTTGGTTCTGGAATTGGGTGATTGCGAGGAATTACTTATGTCCTGTGATGAAAATGTGAATCACTATTTGCGTCCTTTCTGTTACCCATACCAACTGTCACCAGTATTTGCAAGAAAGTGACAATATATACATCGAGTTTAGATGTTGTGAGCTACTTCATAATTCGTCAGTTGTTGCATCCCTTGAGAGGAGGTTAACCAACTAAGTGAAAGCTGGATTTATTCTATAGGTAACTCATAACAAGATACAACATCTTCAAACTTATTTTTTGTGCCTGAACTGATAGATACAATTCAGCATATAGATGCAACTCTGTTTTTTTTTCCTGAACTTAATTTTTTTCCATGTAAATCTTCAATGCAAACATACAATATATCAAATGCAGCTTACATAATAGCTATGATATGTGCATGAATTCTGAGGTGCTTAAGCAATAGTGGCCATGGAGCAGTTTTGTAAGTGCCATGGAGCAGTCTTTCTAGTGTTAGTATGAATCATGAACGTTTGTAAGCAACTAATTTAGAATGCAGTTTGGTCTTGAAACTTTTTCAGAACGACGAAATGAAATCAAAATGTGACTTGTACTTGGTAGGAATGCTGATGTGTGATGCTGCTACTAAGTTGGAAAATGTAAAGACAAGACTGATGCTGTAGCATGAGCTAGAAGCACGTATGCAAGGAATTTTTAAGAAGAGTGCAGCAGCATGTACTTTGTTTAAACTGAATGGTGGATTGACAAATCTCATAATTTGGTTAAACTTAATGGTGTGCAGAATTCTGTCTAGAATACATAGCTGAATGAGCAAGGCTTCGTAGTTTTGTTGTACATTTATCTACCAAACCAAAATCAGGAGCACTGCCCAAAATCTATTAAAAAAGTAGTAGATGAATAATATTCTCAGCCAAACACTTAATGTGTCTAACATGGGCAACCATATAGCTTCTCAGGGACTTAGCTAAGCACTCCCTATAGCATGCATTCGATTCACCATAATTAATTTGCAAACAAGATGCATTTCTATTCGGCCAATTCACGACCTAACAGAAAAGGAATCTAGAATTTCATCCTCATTCTAGGTAAGAAATACATGAACAATCTGGTAGTTAACAACTGACAAGCAACAATACGCATAGAAACAATGGTTACTAATGTTTACTCATGATGAGGACCACTAAAGGACTTAGGGTTACCTCGAAGAGCCAGGGTGGGGCTGCTCACGGACGTCGGCTAGGGCGAGGGCGAGGGCAACGGTGGCGAGGGCGAGGGCGCCGAGGATGAGGGCGAGGGCAGCGAGGGCGAGGGAGCCGAGGATGAGATGAGGCTGACGGCGACGGCGATGAGGGTGACGAGGGCGACGAGGTGGCGAAGACGAGGACGACGACAGCAGCGAGGGCTAGGGTTTACTCTGTTTGGTGCGGGTGTGGGGCAGTGTGTTGAGCGGCTCGGGCTGAAGTAGTAAAAGGCCCAAGACTCATCCCAGACGGTTCTGAGTCAATTTTTCTTTTTTTAGGTTGTTTTTCTTTTAGGCTTCTTTTCAAAAATGCAATTTGCTTTAAATGCGGTTTTATTCAAAAAAAAAGCTGTGATAAAAATGATATTTTTTGGAAAAATATTGTTTTTTCTTTAGGCTATTTTTTAAGGCTTTCTTTTAAAAAGGCTGTTTTTTTAAAAAAAGGGCTATTTTTTTAAAAAAGATGGTTTTTAATACTATTTTTTTGTCCAACACAAATTTATGATAAGTAAATCTCAATAATTATAATTCATACATCACATTAATTACATTTCAGACATCCCAATATTTATAATACATAAATCTCATTAATTGTAATACATACATCTCATTAATTATAATACAGGTACACTTAAAATAAACATGACGACCTCATCATAACTCTACTTGCTTATTCTTTTGTATAAAAATTAGCCTTCACGATGATTGACGTATGTATAGCTAGCTTCCACAAGTTGTTCTTCCTGGACTGTGACGCCAATACCAATAGGAGGAAACTCGTCAAACTGATTGTATTCTTCCTCACCTACCACATTCTCGATTCTGATAATTCTCCCTTTTCCCTGAAGAACCACATGGCGCTTTTTATCGGATGAGTTGGTTACATAAAAGACTTGAACAACTTGGTTAGCGAGAACAAATGGTTCGTCTTGGTATCCGACACATTCGAGGTCCACAGTAGTGACACCGTACTTGTCAAACTTCACGTGCTACAGGTGAACCCAACGGCATCAAGATAAGGGGGTTTTGAATAGTATGTAGTCGAGCTTCCAAATTTCCTCAATAAACTCATAGTACGAGCTCCTCATCGACCCAGCGGTATTCAATGCATCTATGCGAACACCGCTGTTCTGGTTTTTGCTCTTCATGTCTTGATCTCTCATGTAAAATGTGTATCCATTCAAGTCGTATCGTTTCCATGTTACAACTATAAATGCTAGCCCTTTTGCCAACCATGTCAGCGTATCACCCGACGAGTATGCAGTGATGGGTTGTCGCTCCTTCAACCATCTATTGAAATCACTACTAGACAATCCCTTATCACAGACGGTTCAGAACCGTCATCACAAACGGTTTTTCGAACTGTCTGTACTAAAGTGTCAGTGATAAGAAAGAGTCATCATAGACGGTTCACCAACCGTTTATGAAAAATCTAATCACAGACAGTTCTAACTTAGCACCGTCTATGATGGTCATACATCACAGACGGTTCCAAGTAGGAACTGTCTGTGTTGATATGACATCACAGACGGTTCTAAATAAGAACCATCTGTGATATAGGACCATCAAAGACAGTTCCAAAGTGGAACCATCTGTCATGAGGGAATTATCACAAACGGGTTAAAAACCATGACAGACGGTTCCACTTTGGAACTGTTTCTGATGGTCCTATATCACAGACGGTTCTTATTTATAACCGTCTGTGATGTTGATTTTGTATTTTTTACTAAATTTCTATTTATTGGCTAGCCTCAGAAAATGCTAGTCATGCCCTCTGAAACAAAAGATAGTACACAGCATCACGAACATATTATAATTAATGATATACATTTAAAAAATATTAATCTCCAATCACATGTTAAACAACCTGCATCGCATCCATTTCATAAACGAACTCAGATCGCACATTACAACGTAAGTACAACCCATCTATTTTAGAAATGAACTGACATATATACTAACCAATGGGATTCAGAAGTACAAATGACAAATTCATAGCACAAGGTTGAGAAATTAATATGAATGCATGGTTAACAAATTCACAACTCATCAGTTCAACCCTAAGTAACATCTGCCCTTTGGATCTAGCACCTCACTCATGAAGAAGGAACAGAGGTTTCCTCTAATACTAAGGAGGTCAGCCTATTCCAACGCAGATTTAGCGCATTGCCAAGCCTATCGATGAGAAGAGTTAAGTCTTGCGTGTATATAAATTCATAAGTGAAGACAATTGTTACAAGATCGACAAACCTGTATGTCATTGGTCTTCTCTGAACCAACGAGGAGTGCCATGTTGTGGCAAACATAGAATCCACATTGGTTAGTGCCCTTCGGCTGCTGGTGGCACTGCCAAAACATAATAGGTTAATTAGTTCCGAAGGTATTATTATGGAGTGTGAAGGATTAATGCGTACTATTAGATACCGGATAGTCAAAAGTATGCTTTAGTGTGGCTGGGTTCTTCTTGTGTGACCCTCCGCTGTATTTGTAGACACCGAACGACGTTTCGAGTAAATGTATGATAGGCTTCAAGTCGTGGCTGCCGCCCTTTTTGGAATCAAGGTAAATTACCCGATTCTGTCTTGGTATAAGTACGAGTAGAACCAATGATACCTACACCGGTATGTCGTCATGGTCAGAAGTGCGATATATAGACAAATAAACAAGTATAGCATCTGGACGAAGCACTTACCCCGGGTTGTGAGGTAAAAGTATGATTTTTTTGTCCGAATGAGCCAGCATTAGTTTTTCCACGTATTCGTGGATGACTTGTTTATTTTCGTCCATGGTTTGCTTGGACACCATGTGTGGGTCGGCGAAACCCACTGGTTCTCCCCTTGCTGTTGCTTGCAAGATCATATATCTACATATACAAAATCAAGGATTACATATATATATGATATTTATCAGTGCGATAGAAATGTAGACGGTGATTGCACACACTTACAGTGTCCAACATCTAATGAGTGAGGTGTCAAGCACTCTAAGGTTGTACAGATCGAACAAGTCGGAGAAGCCAACCACGAAGATGCCATCTAAATGCCGGTGTAAGAAATGCTCCTCCTTGAAGATTACCGAGATACTCGATGTTCGTTGTGCTACCGGCTTGTTGGCTTGTTGCATGCACCAATCTTGCAATCGTTCGCAGTCTAACGTAAGCGTCTTCTTGCGCTGATCCGTTATGAATGGCTGCCCCATCTCAAATTGCCGCACCAACGAGGCAAATGGAATGTCACGGGCTGATCTGGTACCTTTCGATTTGCCCTTGTCTCTGCCTCCCCTTCTACCAAATATATTCTTCATAGGAGACGACTGGGCCTGAACTGCAGTAACGATCTGCTCCTGATAGGACACGGTAGCTGATTTGGCGGGCTCCTTCCGTTGATCACATGGCTCCAGTAGTGCTAGTAGCTCTGGCACATCATGTGGCTCCGGTAGTGCTAGTAGCATCGGTGCTCCTAGTTAGGCGTCGAAGAAGATGTCCTTCTTGGGCCACTGGATGAATGTGCCGATGGCATCCCCTAGTGTGACGATCCCATCGTTTGGGGGCATCTGCAGCGTGACGGTCTTAAAAATTTCATGTACACCATCGACTTGGACTTTCACGTAACCTGGCTCTAAAGAACGACCGTGAATAAACGCCCCTACGCTGGATGAGTACGCTTGTCCCCAAGCAGCTTGTATGGGAACAGAGCCATTGGCAAGCCTCACTTGTAGATTACACGGCGTGGGCACCTACATAAGGTATACAATTAATTAGCTAACACGTCCAACAGGACTATGTAAGGAGTATTGTAGGCATCTTACCCGGGTGTCATCAAGAGGAAATCTGGCTTCATCCACATCCGTCTTAGGGGCAGACGCGTAGCTACTCGGACGGTTGGTTGGGCTGAACTGCACCGGTCCTTCTTGGGCTTACTGGTTCCGTGCCTGCCTCTCCGTAGCCACACTTTGCTCCATCCGTTCCTCAAGGCTTCGTAGCTTATCTTCAAACTGTGCTTTGAGCCTTTCCTCAACCCTTTCCTCAATCAAGGCCACGAGCCGTTCCCCACGCTTGGCTTTGCTTCTCTTCCTACTCCGATACGTGTCCGAGTCATGCGGGAATCCCATTTTCTAGGGAACGAAAACACCCAGTCCTTGGGTGCGACCCGGGTGCTCCTTGCTTCCCAAGGCCGTGGAGAGTATATCTTTCTCTCTGTTCGAAGTGAAAGAGCCCGGGGAAGATTCCGTGCTCAACGATATTAGGCTTTAGGACACTTCCTCGTCACCGAGGTTTGCAAAGGCCACGCCGCCCGAAGACGTGGGACGTGACCTCGCTCTTACCCAGTTTCGGCCACGCGAGTCCACAATGGAGGCAAACGGCGGTGCGACCTCCTTCTGGACTGCCGCCACATCCTCCCTCGTCCATTGTGCGATCTTGCCCGCGTACCTTGTTGAGCCAAGTCTGTGTGGGTGGGTGTTTTTTGACTGGAAGGTCTTGTGCGCCGCACTTGCATGCGCGAACTCTTCCATCGTCTTCAACTCAACATATTGTTCCCATACGTCTTCGGGGATGAACCCGTACTTTTGGAACGAAGTCATTTCCTTATTCATGTAAATAATGACGAAGACGCTCTTGAAGTTCTTCCATGCCTTTCCAGCCACTAGCAACGCGTATCGTCGTAGTACAGCCATGGCGTCATGTGGAAGCTCGAACGACGCGAATATTTCAGTCACAAGGTTATCGCGCTCCTGCTCTGTCAGCGTCTTCCTTGATGGGTAGGTGATGGGGACCCTTTCATGTCCAACGATCCCGCACATGCCCAGAAAGCTATCGCAGCCTTTGGAGGCGCAGTAGGGGCCCCATCATGCGGATCGACCGCCATGATGGTGTATCAGTTCTGAGGCCTTTTACTAAGCCCTCTTGGACCGCGCCTCTTTCCTTCCACGTTGGGCGCATCATCAGATCCATTTGACGGCGAGGATTGAGGGGGTGCCATCTTGTACGATGCAACATTAAGAGTACGTAAGTTAAGAGAAGCAAATTAAGAGTAGGTAAATTAAGAGAAGCTAAACTATCAATTAAGCAAATGTGGACTAGTAGGTAAGTTCAAATGAATTTTAAGAATGTTATGCTAATTCCGTATAACAAAGAAATCACAAGATAAATGAATATTATGAATGTTATGTCATTCATACAAAGAATCATGTCTCCCACAACAATATGAAGGCAATTCGTGTTATGTTGCTCTCAGATTGTAGGGTCCATTTGAAGATTACAAATCTTCAACCCCAATCACGAATGGGCAAAACAATTCGTTGAGTGAATAAGGCCTTAAACCCTTACCACCTTAACATGATGCACAATAAGAATAGACAACAAGATTGACTGTTATTAAAGTCCTAAATGACAAATTAAATTCAGAATAGCATGTGTCCAGATTAGTATACGAATGACATATGAACCAAATCACTAGCACTAGCAGTTGATAACTTTTACCAATAAGATTAAAGCACATCCGAACAAGCAAATGATGGGTAGATTATAGACAATAATCACAAATAAGAAAAACTGAACTGAATAAATTTCCAGACTTTCAGACAGTGAATGCATCAAGACTTGTAAAGCATGTAAGTCTATCAATTGAAGGCCTTATTCACAGAATAAATTATCGATATCATTATATACTCTAGTGTCATCACATAGTAATCTCAAACCCACAGCCAGCAAAGTGAACTATACTCACAATCGGAATAGCACTGGGGAGTGTACAGGGCACAACAGGGGAGGGAAGGATGGCGCCGCCGAGGGGGAGGGCATGGGGGAGGGGAGGAGGGCACCATCGAGGGGGGAGGGCGCGCCGAGGGGAGGCACGGGAGGGAGGAGGGCACCACCGAGGGGGGAGGGCGCGACCGAGGGGGAGGGCGCAAGGGAGGGGAGGAGGGCACCACCGAGGGGGGAGGGCGCCACCAAGAGGGGGCACGGGGGAGGGGAGGAGGGCACCACCGAGGTGGAGGGCACGGAGGAGGGGAGGAAGGCGCCGCCGAGGGGGGAGGGCACGGGGGAGGAGAGGAGGGCACCACTGAGGGTGGAGGGCGCGACAGAGGGGGAGGGAGGAGGGCACCGCCGAGGTGGAGGGCACGGGGGAGGGGAGGAGGGCATCGTCGAGGGAGGAGAAGCTAGCTAGCTAGGTTTGCAAACTGAGTTAATTTGGGACTTAGCATGGCAAGAGGCATATAGCGCGCGCGACAGCCCGATGCTGCATCCCAGACGGTTCTGGCCTCTAACCGGCTGGGACGAGACACTTCCCAGATGGTTCAATCCCTGAACCGTCTGGGATGAGACACTTCCCATACGGTTCAATCCCAAAATCGTCTGGGATGAGACACTTTTTCCTTAATATAATTATAATACATACATCTCATTTATTATAATACATACAGGTGATTAATTACAATTATTGCACATCCCAGGACAACTCCATTTGCTTATTCCTTTTGTGCCAAAATTATTCCTTCGCGATGATCAACACGTCTGTAGCTGGCTTCCTCAGGATGGTTTTCCTAGGTTGTGACGCCGATACCAATAGGAGGTAACTCGTCAAACTGATTGTATTCTTCTTCATCTACCACATTGTCGACTCCGACAATCCTCCTTTTTCCCTAAAGAACAATGTGGCACTGCTTGTTGGACGGGTCGGTTACGTAGAAGACTTGAACAACTTGGTTAGCGAGAACAAATGGTTCGTCTTGGTATCCAACACGTGCTGCAGGTTAACCCAACGGCATCGAAATAAGGGGATCTTGAAAAGTACTAGTCGAGCTCCCAAATTTCTTCAATGAACCCATAGTACGAGCTCCTCGTTGATCCAATGGTATTAAGCGCATCAATGCGAACACCGCTATTCTGGTTTGTGCTCTTCATGTCCTGATCTCTCTTGTAAAATGTGTATCCATTTAAGTCATATCCTTTCCATGTTACGACCGTAAATGCTGGCCCTTTTGCCAACCATAGGAGCGTATGACCTGATGAGCTTGTAGTGATGGGTTGTTGCTCCGTGAACCATCTGTTGAACTAAAGGTTATGATGTCTGATGATCCAGTACTCTGGCCGTGTCGGATTCTCTTGCTGTAGCCAGTTCTTGTGCTCATCGATATACAAGGCCACAACAGCCATGTGTTGCAAAACTGTGAAATGGGCTTGAGCGTACGCAACTGGATCAGGCGTGATTGCTTTCCTTCCTGTGGTCCCGAGGCCCTGGAGCATCCCCTCATGGCGGGACCGTGGCACACCTATCGGTTCGACCTGAGCCATGTAGTCCATGCAAAATTCGATGACCTCTTCGGTTGCATAACCTTCGATAATGCTACCGTCTGGTCGAGATCGATTTCGTACGTACGACTTGATAACTCCCATATACCTCTCGAACGGGTACATGCTACGTAGGAACACAGGCACGCACATCTTTATCTCTCTCACAAGGTGAACAATGAGATGGACCATGATATCGAAAAACGATTGAGGGAAAAGCATCTCAAGATTATATGGAGTCATTACCACCTCGCCATGTAGAGCATCGAGTCCTTCGGGATCAATGACCTTTTGAGAAATTGTGTTAAAGAAATAACACATCCTTGTGATTGTCTCCCGGACCTTGGTCGCTAAAATACTTCTAATTGCCACAGGGAGCATCTATATCATAAGCACATGGCAATCATGGGACTTCATGCTAATTAAACTCAAATCTTGCATCGAAACAAGTCTCTTCAGGTTGGATGAGTAATCAGACGAAACTTTCACACCATGCAAGCACTGGCACAGTTTGGTTCTCTCGACCTTCGACAGAGTGTAACAAGCAGGTTCACAGTATGTTCGCCCTTTATCGGTCTCCTTCGGTGCTAACTCAGGTCTGATGCCCATATGGACAAGTCAAGCCGTGCGTTCATACCGTCCTTTGTTGTAACGACCCCCATTTTCGCAAACTTGCAAAAATGGAAATCTAATGTGCATTTCCGTACTAGTCCCATGATCAGTAGCTAGTACGCACATACACCAATTGGAATCACAACCATACAACAAATATTAATTAAGCGGAAGCTATTACATAAAGAAACTCTTACAAATCAGAGATAAAGCAGTATAAGAAGCAAAGTCTTGTAGTGTGCCCATCCAACACCCGCAGGCAACCGACAAGGCATAAATCCCTAGAAAGATTCGACGAAGAAAAACCCGCAACTCATGATTTAAAGAAACCTTCAAGCTCGGCAACTTAACCACCTAAAACCACATATAAGCAAGGGTGAGTACATTCGTACTCGCAAGACTTGAGCAAAGCCTATAATATATGCAAAGCCATTTCAAAGGAGGCTACTACGATTAATTTGCATAAAGCGAATTGACATTGTAAAACAAGTTATTTGCAAACGGAATTTATAAAAGCATAATTGATGATATGAAATAATTAACGATAAGTAATATATTCACAACCCATCGTGAATATCGAATAATCCGAAATGGAATCCATCAATGTCGATCCTTTGACATGAAAACAAAAGTGCTAAACAAGTTCCAAACCACAACCCATTTTAGAAAATTAAACATTTAACTAGTGCAAGTTCACCAAGTTTTCCATGACCGAGGGACGGCTAATCGATTAGATTTACACTCTGCAGAGGTGTACAATCTGTACCCACAAGTCATGACCTTTTCTTTTGCCGCAAGTTTCACGCACTTAAAGCGTGTGGCCGAATGTTCATGACGAAAACCTTTACATTATCTAATCTAACTTTGCACCAAAGACCGGACGATAAAACCCACGCTATAGCTGGGAGAACTCGAGCATAGGAATGTTGGAACTCCCCATAGACGTGGCGCACACCGTTATATTGGTAAGTGTTGTTCCCAACACCTCGGTGTGGGCACCCCGTCGAGCAAACCCCGAAAGGAAAGCCCGTACTACTTCAGCCTACCAATGTGCAAAGTTAAACTAGATAACTTAATTGGTTTAAGGAAGCCCCATAACAACACTTGTGGTTTGCACGAAATATCTTGGATCATACAACACTGAGTTCGGTCCTTAAATTGACACAGGCGATACTCCACCCTACACTACGTGCAAATCCTCTCGCACCTCCGGCTATTGCCAATAATCGCCCGCATCGAAACCATAGTTTTATTTTGGGTTTTAATCAAAATACCCATAGCCAAACACTACAATGACAACATTTTCCATTTCACAAGGAACACATTTTGATCTGATCATCATCATCATTTGATCTAAAAGCATGGCTAAGCATGGATAAAAGTAATCGTATATACCCATGGCGACATTAAGTAATTGTCTAAGCTTAATCTATGGTTATCAAGGTTCACATATTCATACTTATCAAGGAAGTTTCATGAGACAACAGGTATAGCTACCAGTACCATAAAATAGCAATTTACAGAAAGTAAACGTATGCATGAAACATTTTAATAAACAATGCAAATTAAGTTCTAGGATCAAGATGGTCAAAGGGGGTGCTTGCCTTGCTTATATATCATTTACGACGAAGACACAATCACAGCTGACGGAGGCAACGACGGAGGAAGGGACGTCGAACTCTACACGTCGATTGATCGGAAAATATAGCAAATAATAAACTTCAATAAGGGTGAAAAGAAGACAGACAGAAAATCAAATAAAGATTCATTGCAGAAAACAGGAATGATTTAGGGTTTGGATTATTTGATTTCGAGATGTTATGATTTAGATAATTACATACTCATAAAGTTAATGGCTTTTAGGATGAGCAAAACATGGTTTCCTTGGATAGATTATCTAATCTTGAATTACGAATTCAAGAGGCTAAAAATAATGAATTCTAGTATTTAAAACTTCGAATTATAGATGCTAAAATTATTTGGATTAAAAAGAGTTAAAACACTAGTTAAGGTTATGCTAATAGCACTTAGCCTTAAGATTTGCATACGAAGGGTTCTGATTAAGTTATGATTGATAAGTTAGTTAAGTAGATTTATTTATAGTTTTTAAGAAGGTTCTGGTGATACAACTATATTAAGTACAAAATCCTTATTACAAGGTTCACTAAACATAAAACTAGGGGTTATTTGACTACTAAAGTTTATATGTAAAATACGATGAAATGAGGTTATTTCTCCGAAAGTTAATAGCATATACTTTGAATAACATATCTAGACTGATTTCAAACATTTTGGCTTTTAGACGAGACATTATTTTCTTAGTTGAAAATGCTTAGGTGATATAAAAGGTTATGACAACATACTTTTTAGGGGTATTCAACTAGCACGATTTAATTGGAACGAAAGTTGTAAATGAAATATTTTTCCAGAATATGGTAGACCATATCCTAAATATTATTCCTAAACTGATTTCCATAATTTCTGCATTTAGACGAGAGGTTCTGCGGATTGATGAAAAAGCTTGATGGTTCAATTTACTACTTGATAAAGATTCAGCTTTTGATATAAGATTGCGGCTACACCGCCTAGGATAAACTACTCACTTATCAGGCATTAATAGGGCATGATATTAGAAGTAATTTAAGGTTGGTTTCGCGACAAATGGCTTTTATCCGCGATGATTTCCATATAGACGATCATTAGGGTTTAACATTATTTTATTTTAACCTAGCACTAACATAAGATATTTTTGCCTAATCAGCAAGGGTACTATTTTTGAGGTTATTAGATTTGGTTTCATCAAATTCTGAATTTATTCATGAAGGTTACAACTATTCCAAATATGCAATTATTTACTTTTTGACCATTAATCATTTACTGTTTTATATAGCAAACTTTAAATATTATTTTATATCTAGAACCTTATACTGCCAGAGGTATAACTAAACTGGTTTGACGATCATTTGAATTCATTTGACCTATTTTACAACCATTTGACTTTGTATGATATATGTGTATGAACATTTTACATTTAAGTTATTTCATACTTTCCACGATAATTCAAATCAAGTTCACTTCTAAAATATTTTGGCAAACTCAGGTATACTACTGCCATGATAATATTTAGAACTTATATTTTACTTATTCTATGTTTCATGTATTCAAATTATGTATATTTGAATTTTCTAATATATTGAATACTATCTTTGATAAAAGTATTTCAAACTATAATGAAATTTAAATATTTTTATATATTTGAACTCCTGGTAACATGAGTATTTCACTAAAATTGGTTCCATTTATTTTTAAGTTTGTTTACAACTTTTTAATATGAAGCACTTCTTTAAACCTTTTCTTTAAATTTGAATTTCAAATTTATCCAGTGAAGGTTCTCAAAATATTATTGCATATTCTAAGATAACTAGATTTTAGATGAATTTAGAATTTTATTTCACTTCATTTGGAGCTACAATACAAAAGTTATAAGCATTTGTATCATTTCGGGTATTGAAATAGACTGAAAATATTGAAAATACGCTTTCGGAACTGGAAGGCGTATTTCACCTTTGCACTGAGGACGCTTTGTTCGGCTGACAGAGAGGGCCCGCGGGGCAGCGACAGGAAGCAGAGGAGGTGGCTAGGGGTCGACGGCGACGGTGCTCCGGCGAGTCTCCGGCGGAATGGGTGGCACGGCGAGCTCCAGGGGATCTTGGCGCATTCGGGGGTGCTATTGATCATCGGCGGGGATGGCCGGAGAGGGCTGCCACCGGCGGCATGCGGCGGCAGGAGGTGCGGCTCGCCGGAGAAGAAGAGCAAGCTAGCTCCGGCCGAATGGGTAGCATTTTAGGCATCCATGAGGCTAGAGCGTTCCATTTTTCCAGTTGGCCGAGGCGGAAAAGGGCTGTGGAAGCGTGCCACCGTGCGACCGGAGTTGGAGAAGAAGGGCGCCCGGTGAGGAGGTTCTGCAGGCGAAAAGAGGTAGAATTTCGGCGTGATGAGTAAACTAGGGTTCCAGGTGAAACTAAAGGAGGAATCAATTTCAGAGATTGGTACCGATTTCGCCCGAATTTGAGTTTCTCCCCCTTTTCGGCTTTTCTGGCGAAAACGGCGAAGAACAGGTTTTTGGCTTGATTGTTCGGTTCTGGGATTAGCTGAGAAGGAAGGGGAGATCAATGCGACGCCCATGAGGTACTTATAGCCTGAAGCAAAGATCGTCCACAGGGTTTGAACGCGAAGAGGAGTTGCGGCTGATTTTGGCGCAGACTCGGTGAAGTGGCGCGAGACTTTTCTGGCGTGAGGGACATGGAATGACCGGCAGTATGGCGCGGGAAAACCAAGGGGAGGCGTGGCTTTGGTCGGGCAAAGGCGACGTGCACCGGGTCAGGCGGGAGCAGGCGTGAAGCTGGGCGAAGGATCGGGAGAAAGAGCGAGCGCTCGGCTGCGAGGAGGAAAGAAGAGAGGGAGAAGGAAAAGAGCAGCTGACGGCTGGGCCCGGGGTCCACCGGCAGTGGCTGGGCGATTTCTACGGTCACCGTAGCTGGGGCCCACATGGCAGTGAAAGAACTCGGCTGAGGAGATAAACTTCACGCAGACAGCTCCATGTGAGAATTAAATTCACTATCAAATCACCGTTTAATTTTGTGAAACTTTTTTACTGACCTCTCCTGGTAGTTTCTAATGTCCAGTAAACATTTGAGGTTAAAATACCTTGTAATGTATTATTTAAAATTCTGACACTGTGGACTTGTAAAGGATTTAAATTTCAGTATTTTATTTATTTTGGAATGTAAATCATATTAATTATTTTCCGAACTTTTTATAGGGATTCATTTTGTCTTAAGGATATCTCCATAAATATTTCAAGTCAAAACCTCAAGTGAATATTTTATAGAAATTCTGACATTAAGATTTCTAGTTTTTAATTGTTTCTGTTTTTGAATTATTAGAGGGCTTTACCGACATGATCAAATCCTGAGATTTTTACCAGGTGTAAACACTGCACTGAGGGTGCTATGGTAATTTTTGCAGCTTCAGATATACTTCGAATATTTTTCATTAATTTTGACTTGTACTGTTTCTAGTCAAAAAGAGGTGTCATTCATTTTATTTACCCATTTTTCTGTGCATAAAATTTTACTTCTTGATTTTACTGACTTACCAGAGTGGTTAGGGTTCTATGGTAATTTTTCCAAAATTTATCTTTTACCATTTTATCTTTTTACCATTATCCATTCCTTAATTTCCATTTCTTTAATTTTGCATTCAATACAAAAATCCAAGGAAAATCCAAATAAATTCCATTCATGTCGATAAAAATCAGAAATAAATATATTCAAATTCAAAATATAAACTTTTATATTATTGCATTTTTCGGGATGTTACAAATCTACCCCCCTTACAGAAATCTCGTCCCCGAGATTTGCAAGGACTAAATGGGTTCGAAAATTTCTTTCTCGGAATTGACCTTGTTGTTTCCTCGTCTTCTTATTTCCAGTATAGTCGCTTTGCAAAACATCGTTCTTGCGATTCCAAAGTGATGTGTCTAGAATGGAGAAGATTTCTATTTGGGTTTCGCGTAAACAGATGAGGAATATTACTAAATATTTCTTTTGATTGTATAACTAGGATTGTTAATAATGATAACCTAATTTAGAGAGTGACATGTGGTATGTTTAGAATATTTGAGGGGAAAGAATTAATACTCGTTATTCGATTCATTTGTAAAGAGTTACATATTATCATCGAGAAATGATATTTGAATATAATGGTTGATCTGCACGATTTAACAACAGTTGACGAAATTAGATGATAATGAATGTTATTCTAGATTGTCTTTAGATTTGAGAACAAGGTAAGGTAATTCAAGAATTTAGGTTGAGGTAGGAGGATTATAAAATGATCCTGATGATTTAATTCTCTTGATCATCTTGATAGACAGAGGGTTTTGATTTCCTTTATATTCGGCAATTATGAAGGAATATAATGTACAGAGCGAAGAAGGTTGATTGTAGAGATTGCATACATAAAGGACGTACTCGATATTACATTAAGTGTCGGGTGTAATTACATGAGAAAGGTCTTTACATTAGCCTGACATCGAGGCAGGGGTTGTTCTAGGTACCTGACGCTTCCTAGGTCTTGATATAACTTGGAAATCACTGGTGTCATCCTTGACGAGATGAAGAACTCTACTTGGGTAGATTTTGGTGAAGAGATGAGATTCTTCTCGATCGACGCAAACGGCGTTGTCCATCTTATTCGAAACAATAGAAGATTATTCACTGATGTTATAAAACAGATAGAGGATTGATCGAGCAATGGTTAAGGACGAAAACTGGAAGTTTAGCATTTGATATCTTGCTGACCATTTAGAAGGATTAAGATAAGATATATTTTGATGGGAGTTCAGTTAAATTTATAAGGCAATATTCTGCTTATCGAAATATTACTTTTAAGATTAGACACAACGATTTCAAATTAATCTTAGTTCTGACAGAAACTATGTTTATGTGAGACGTACTTGGCATTGTGTCAGGTATGCCATGATTGATGTCTTGAGTTTAAGTGAATGCAGGGATAGGGCTTGTTGGCCTTGAGAACGAAGTTGATCTCTCTTCTTCCTTGGGCATTTGTTGGCATAATGTCCACGCTCACGACAGTAAAAGCATGTAACATTAGTTGCCTGGTTTTGGATACCAGATGGCTGTTCACAAGTGTTGTTGGAGGAATGAACAAGTGATGGTTGAAATTCAGGATGGAATTGAGCAGAATTCCTCCTGGGGCAAGCGTCTTCATTCAAGCGCCTCTTCTTGAACAGATTCTTCGAGTAAACTGATTCAGATTTTATTCCTCCTACTCTTGGAGTTATAATCTTAACTGACGTAACTTCTGGTATGACCATGGTGCTATGAGATGTTTGTTCTCTTTGGGGACACTGTTTAGCAATATGACCCTTCTTATAACAGACGTAGCACTTTTGTTTCTTTCGAGATGCTTTCTTGGGAGCAATTGCATGTTGAATAATGTTCTCCTTCCGAATCTTAACTTGTTGCTGTTTAGGGCATTCCCTTGCCCAATGACCGTCTTCATCACATGAGAAGCATGCTGTTGGCGATGGCCAATTGCTGCTTTCTTACTGGTGATGGATAAGGTTGAAATGCTGCTTTTCCAATTCTTCTACTAGCATCTCTGGCGGAACTTCTTTTCTATTTGCCAATTCTTGAGCAACTAAGGCTCGGAGTTTTTCTTTCTGATGCTGGACTGCGGCAGTGACTATTGGATCTAGGGGGCATTGAGTTGGGCAATGATCTTGTCCTTCACAAAGGTAACAAGTGATATTGCTCATGGGACATCTTCCGGGAGAATGATTTCCTTCACAACTGGAGCAATTTATTGCATGCTCATCAGCAGTATGTCCTATTTCTCCACAACGAATACAAGCACGATCTTCGGATTGGTTGGGTTGGCAACACTTCAAAGAGCATCGCTTAGGTATCGAGTAAGATGTAGGAGTAGGTTTTTTGCTCTAAACCATTTCCTTTTCTGGCAAGATTTGAGCCAAGGTTGGAAATGTTTGGCGCTAAATGTTGGGAATTTGGCTGAACTAAGGTAGGATTATCATTAGATGGCTAAAAGCTTAGCATGGCTTCACTTTCCAAGATTTTGCCGAGGGATCTTGCCACAGGTGTCCTGCAACAACGATTGTTAGGGCAAAGTGATTCTGATGGAATTCTGTTGGATTTCACGAAGTGAATGAGGAGTGTTAGCAATTTATACCAAGATTCTTTAGCAAAATAAGCTAACTTAAGAAGAGGTACACAGTATGATAAAATGTTTGAGATGACTGAAAGGATACATCTCAACTAGAGTTATTTGGGAAGAACCGAAGGTTTATTATAAAGGTTGAAAAACTTATTATTCATTACTTGTAGTGGATGCATTAATGGATTGTGTCGGAGGTGTCTTCAAAATGTTGAAATTGATAGGACATGGTTAGATGAAAGTTATTCATTTTACCAAGTATCTTTCTGTTTATTAAAATATTATTTTGAGAATAGCCTATATATGGATTTGGTAATTGCTGGTTAATTTATAAGACAGTGTCTCATTCCTTAAAACATTGTTTCAAGGTTGGTTATTTGGTAGTTATTAGTTCATAAGGCGACTTTTCGTTCCTTAAAATATTCTTAATTAAATTTTCTTATTAAATAAGGGTTGGCACATCGTAAATTTCAACCTAATGGTTTAACATTTACGAGAGTAACCCAAAAGCAATACAAAAGTTTTCAACAAAATTGCAATAACACAGTAAATTTATATTTGTTCTACTTAGTATGTGCGAGGAGCATCTAATATTTTTCTTCTACTATCCTGACCATATGTATTTCTTCATAAGGGGTTTATTATGTAGTTTAAAATAATGTGTAATTTGGGTAGTGCTATCTTTAAAATAGGCCATTTGACGATAAGTTTCTTTTAATCTTTATACTACTTGTTGTATCAATGATCCAATGTTTCTATGAAGTCAGAGAGGTTTGATGCTTCATTATTTCCATCTTCTTAGAGTTTGCTGTTGCAGGTATTACGATGTTATTGACTTGTTAGCTAAATTATTTCTCAAAAAGAATTTGTCGTTTTTTTTGAAAATATGGCTTTCGATGTTCCCAGTTTTCCTTTCGACGACCATTCAAAATTTTAATCTGAAAACATAAGACTATTCTGATTCTTACTTAATTTCATGGTATAAGATCTAAACAATTAAGTTTTGAGGCATAGTCAAAAGTCGCTATGGGTAGAATCGATTTTGATTATCCGTGTTTACTTAGGTAAATTTGCGGTTACTAATATGGTGAGATATTGGTATTAGTTTATATATGGATGGTGCGGTTTCAAGAAGTCAGTAGTATTGGTATCTATACTATTAATCTTGATTAAACTTGATTTTGCGAAAAGTTAATGATCATAATGATTTACACAGAGGGAAGTTCTTCAAAAGAAAGGATAAGGTTGGAAGAAATCTTACAGAAAAGAAAAGATAAGCTGTCTTATGATTTCTAATTTATCCTATGGGTTAAGTTTTTTTCCATATTCATACTTAAGGACAACTTATTGTGAAACTTTCACCTAGAGGTTAAGTTCACATATAAATCAGTCCTAACAAACAAAATAAAAACCAATTCTCAAATAGCAAGTTATAAATACCACATTAAAAATACTTTATATAACTAGAGCAAAATGATATGCTATGCGTAAGGGTTTCTTATCTTAAGGTGAATCCTAACATATTCTAATCTTCTGTATTTCACTGTTGGGTGATATTATCCCTTCATGAAGTAGGATCTTTGAGTTCCACTTCTGCTTTGCCGAGATTAGTGACGCGTTGTTGGCTCCCATAAGAATGTTGGTGTAGTCCTTGTAGTCTTCATTTGTCGAAAATTATCTTAAGGAAAGAGGAATTTGTTTACAAATCAAAATGAAAGTAGTGGTAAGGATAGGAACTTAAGAATGAGGAAAGGATAGCAAAATCTACATTTTGTAAATACAATAGCTTTTGAGAATAAGATTTTGAATTTGCTTATTCCAATGCTAACGACCATTCTATCTAGGGTTTATCTCGATCAAGATAGCTCGATACCAATCAGACGACCCCATTTTCGCAAACTTGCAAAAATGGAAATCTAATGTGCATTTCCGTACTAGTCCCATGATCAGTAGCTAGTACGCACATACACCAATTGGAATCACAACCATACAACAAATATTAATTAAGCGGAAGCTATTACATAAAGAAACTCTTACAAATCGTAGATAAAGCAAGATAAGAAGCAAAGTCTTGTAGTGTGCCCATCCAACACCCGCAGCAACCGACAAGGCATAAATCCCTAGAAAGATTCGACGAAGAAAACCCGCAACTGCGATTTAAAGAAACCTTCAAGCTCGGCAACTTAACCACCTAAAAACCACATATAAGCAAGGGTGAGTACATTCGTACTCGCAAGACTTGAGCAAAGCCTATAATATATGCGAGCCATTTCAAAGGAGGCTACTACGTTAATTTGCATAAAGCGTAATTGACATTGTAAAACAAGTTATTTGCAAACGGAATTTATAAAAGCATAATTGGTGATATGAAATAATTAACGATAAGTAATATATTCACAACCCATCGTGAATATCGAATAATCCGTAAATGGAATCCATCAATGTCGATCCTTTGACATGAAAACAAAAGTCGCTAAACAAGTTCCAAACCACAACCCATTTTAGAAAATTAAACATTTAACTAGTGCAAGTTCACCAAGTTTCCCATGACCGAGGGACGGCTAATCGATTAGATTTACACTCTGCAGAGGTGTACAATCGTACCCACAAGTCATGACCTTTTCTTTTTGCCGCAAGTTTCACGCACTTAAAGCGTGTGGCCGAATGTTCATGACGAAAACCTTTACATTATCTAATCTAACTTTGCACCAAAGACCGGACGATAAAACCCACGCTATAGCTGGGAGAACTCGAGCATAGGAATGTTGGAACTCCCCATAGACGTGGCGCACACCGTTATATTGGTAAGTGTTGTTCCCAACACCTCGGTGTGGGCACCCCATCGAGCAAACCCCGAAAGGAAAGCCCGTACTACTTCAGCCTACCAATGTGCAAAGTTAAACTAGATAACTTAATTGGTTTAAGGAAGCCCCATAACAACACTTGTGGTTTGCACGAAATATCTTGGATCATACAACACCGAAGTTCGGTCCTTAAATTGACACGGGCGATACTCCACCCTACACTACGTGCAAATCCTCTTGCACCTCCGGCTATTGCCAATAATCGCCCGCATCGAAACCATAGTTTTATTTTGGGTTTTTAATCAAAATACCCATAGCCAACAGCTACAATGACAACATTTTCCATTTCACAAGGAACACATTTTGATCTGATCATCATCATCATTTGATCTAAAAGCATGGCTAAGCATGGATAAAAGTAATCGTATATACCCATGGCGACATTAAGTAATTGTCTAAGCTTAATCTATGGTTATCAAGGTTCACATATTCATACTTATCAAGGAAGTTTCATGAGACAACAGGTATAGCTACCAGTACCATAAAATAGCAATTTACAGAAAGTAAACGTATGCATGAAACATTTTAATAAACAATGCAAATTAAGTTCTAGGATCAAGATGGTCAAAGGGGGTGCTTGCCTTGCTTATATATCGTTTACGACGAAGACACAATCACAGCTGACGGAGGAAGGGACGTCGAACTCTACACGTCGATTGATCGGAAAATATAGCAAATAATAAACTTCAATAAGGGTGAAAAGAAGACAGACAGAAAATCAAATAAAGATTCATTGCAGAAAACAGGGATGATTTAGGGTTTGGATTATTTGATTTCGAGATGTTATGATTTAGATAATTACATACTCATAAAGTTAATGGCTTTTAGGATGAGCAAAACATGGTTTCCTTGGATAGATTATCTAATCTTGAATTACGAATTCAAGAGGCTAAAAATAATGAATTCTAGTATTTAAAACTTCGAATTATAGATGCTAAAATTATTTGGATTAAAAAGAGTTAAAACACTAGTTAAGGTTATGCTAATAGCACTTAGCCTTAAGATTTGCATACGAAGGGTTCTGATTAAGTAATGATTGATAAGTTAGTTAAGTAGATTTATTTATAGTTTTTAAGAAGGTTCTGGTGATACAACTATATTAAGTACAAAATCCTTATTACAAGGTTCACTAAACATAAAACTAGGGGTTATTTGACTACTAAAGTTTATATGTAAAATACGATGAAATGAGGTTATTTCTCCGAAACATAATAGCATATACTTTGAATAACATATCTAGACTGATTTCAACATTTTGGCTTTTAGACGAGACATTACTTTCTTAGTTGAAAATGCTTAGGTGATATAAAAGGTTATGACAACATACTTTTTAGGGGTATTCAACTAGCACGATTTAATTGGAACGAAAGTTGTAAATGAAATATTTTTCCAGAATATGGTAGACCATATCCTAAATATTATTCCTAAACTGATTTCCATAATTTCTGCATTTAGACGAGAGGTTCTGCGGATTGATGAAAAAGCTTGATGGTTCAATTTACTACTTGATAAAGATTCAGCTTTTGATATAAGATTGCGGCTACACCGCCTAGGATAAACTACTCACTTATCAGGCATTAATAGGGCATGATATTAGAAGTAATTTAAGGTTGGTTTCGCGACAAATGGCTTTTATCCGCGATGATTTCCATATAGACGATCATTAGGGTTTAACATTATTTTATTTTAACCTAGCACTAACATAAGATATTTTTGCCTAATCAGCAAGGGTACTATTTTTCGAGGTTATTAGATTTGGTTTCATCAAATTCTGAATTTATTCGCGAAGGTTACAACTATTCCAAATATGCAATTATTTACTTTTTGACCATTAATCATTTACTGTTTTATATAGCAAACTTTAAATATTATTTTATATCTAGAACCTTATACTGCCAGAGGTATAACTAAACTGGTTTGACGATCATTTGAATTCATTTGACCTATTTTACAACCATTTCACTTTGTATGATATATGTGTATGAACATTTTACATTTAAGTTATTTCATACTTTCCACGATAATTCAAATCAAGTTCACTTCTAAAATATTTTGGCAAACTCAGGTATACTACTGCCATGATAATATTTAGAAATTATATTTTACTTATTCTATGTTTCATGTATTCAAATTATGTATATTTGAATTTTCTAATATATTGAATACTATCTTTGATAAAAGTATTTCAAACTATAATGAAATTTAAATATTTTTATATATTTGAACTCCTGGTAACATGAGTATTTCACTAAAATTGGTTCCATTTATTTTTAAGTTTGTTTACAACTTTTTAATATGAAGCACTTCTTTAAACCTTTTCTTTAAATTTGAATTTCAAATTTATCCAGTGAAGGTTCTCAAAATATTATTGCATATTCTAAGATAACTAGATTTTAGATGAATTTAGAATTTTATTTCACTTCATTTGGAGCTACAATACAAAATTTATAAGCATTTGTATCATTTCGGGTATTGAAATAGACTGAAAATATTGAAAATACGCTTTCGGAACTGGAAGGCGTATTTCACCTTTGCACTGAGGACGCTTTGTTCGGCTGACAGAGAGGGCCCGCGTGGCAGCGACAGGAAGCAGAGGAGGTGGCTAGGGGTCGACGGCGACGGTGCTCCGGCAAGTCTCCGGCGGAATGGGTGGCACGGCGAGCTCCAGGGGATCTTGGCGCATTCGGGGGTGCTATTGATCATCGGCCGGGATGGCCGGAGAGGGCGCCACCGCGGCATGTGGCAGGAGGTGCGGCTCACGGAGAAGAAGAGCAAGCTAGCTCCGCCGAATGGGTAGCATTTTAGGCATCCATGAGGCTAGAGCGTTCCATTTTTCCAGTTGGCCGAGGCGGAAAAGGGCTGTGGAAGCGTGCCACCGTGCGACCGGAGTTGGAGAAGAAGGGCGCCCGGTGAGGAGGTTCTGCAGGCGAAAAGAGGTAGAATTTCGGCGTGATGAGTAAACTAGGGTTCCAGGTGAAACTAAAGGAGGAATCAATTTCAGAGATTGGTACCGATTTCGCCGAATTTGAGTTTCTCCCCCTTTCGCTTTTCTCGCGCAAAACAAGTGAAGAAATGTGTTTTTGGCTTGATTGTTCGGTTCGGGATTAGCTGAGAAGGAAGGGGAGATCAATGCGACGCCCATGAGGTACTTATAGCTCAAGCAAAGATCGCCCACGTGGTTTGAACGCGAAGAGGAGTTATACCGATTTTGGCGCAGACTCGGTGAAGTGGCGCGAGACTTTTCGGCGTGAGGGACATGGAATGACCGGCAGATGGCGCGGAAAACCAAGGGAGGCGTGGCTTTGGTCGGGCAAAGGCGACGGCACCGGTCAAAGTGAGCAAGCGTGAAGTCGGGCGAAGGATCGGAGAGAGCGAAGCGCCGTCAGTGCGAGGAGGAAAGAAGAGAGGAGAAGGAAAAGAGCAGCTGACGGCTGGGCCCGGGGTCCACCGGCAGTGGCTGGGCGATTTCTACGGTCACCGTAGCTGGGGCCCACATGGCAGTGAAAGAACTCGGCTGAGGAGATAAACTTCACGCAGACAGCTCCATGTGAGAATTAAATTCACTATCAAATCACCGTTTAATTTTGTGAAACTTTTTTACTGACCTCTCCTGGTAGTTGCTAATGTTCAGTAAACATTTGAGGTTAAAATACCTTGTAATGAATTATTTAAAATTCTGACACTGTGGACTTGTACAGGATTTAAATTTCAGTATTTTATTTATTTTGGAATGTAAATCATATTAATTATTTTCCGAACTTTTTATACGGATTCATTTTGTCTTAAGGATATCTCCATAAATATTTCAAGTCAAAACCTCAAGTGAATATTTTATAGAAATTCTGACATTAAGATTTCTAGTTTTTAATTGTTTCTGTTTTTGAATTATTAGAGGGCTTTCCCGACATGATTAAATCCTGAGATTTTTAACAGGTGTAAACACTGCACTGGGGGTGCTATGGTAATTTTTTCAGCTTCATATATACTTCGAATATTTTTCATTAATTTTGACTTGTACTGTTTCTAGTCAAAAAGAGGTGTCATTCATTTTATTTACCCATTTTTCTGTGCATAAAATTTTACTTCTTGATTTTACTGACTTACCAGAGTGGTTAGGGTTCTATGGTAATTTTTCCAAAATTTATCTTTTACCATTTTATCTTTTTACCATTATCCATTCCTTAATTTCCATTTCTTTAATTTTACATTCAATACAAAAATCCAAGGAAAATCCAAATAAATTCCATTCATGTCGATAAAAATCAGAAATAAATATATTCAAATTCAAAATATAAACTTTTATATTATTGCATTTTTCGGGATGTTACATTTGTTTTGCCAATAATATTCAGTAAGAGACCAATCAAGCAATCACAGACATTCTTCTCTACGTGCATCATGTCGATGTAGTGCCGAACTTCTAGGTGCTTCCAATAAGGTAGGTCCTAAAATATTGATCTCTTCTTCCACATGGTCTTAACACGGGTCCTTAATTTACTTCCCTTTCCAAACGCAACATCAAAGTTCTTAACCATATCACGACTGTATGTCTCGCTTAAAAGCGTTGGAGCTAAACCATCTTCGATCGTACCGTCGAAATGTTTCTTCGTCTTGCGGTATGGGTGATTCCTCCGAAGGAACGTACGGTGACGCATGTACACGGTTTTGCGCGAGTGATTAAGCCACACACTCTCAGTGTCATCCAAGCAGTGAGTACATGCTTTGGCTCCTTTTGTACTCTGCCCCGATAGGTTAGCTAGGGCAGGATAATCATTTATGGTGCAGAACAACAAGCAGCGCAAAGTGAAATACTCTCGTTTGTGAGCATCCCAGACCTGCACCTAGGAGCCCACAACGTCATCAGATCTTCCACCAATGGTGCTAGGTACACATCAATATCGTTTCTAGATTGCTTTGGGACTTGGATGAGTATAGACATCAATATGTACTTCCGCTTCATACACAACCAAGGAGGAAGGTTGTACACACAAAGATTCATTGGCCAAGTGCTATGACGGCTGCTCATGTTGCCGAAAGGATTCATTCCATTCGTGCTCAATCCCAACCTGATGTTCCTCGGGTCCGCTGCCAATTCTTCAAACCTCCTATCGATGTTTCTCCACTGTATGGAATCAGCAGGGTGCCTAATTAATCATTCCATCATTCTTACGCTCCTCCGAGTGCCACCGAAGCAATTTTGCCTCTTTTGGGTTCACAAACAAATGCTTCAACTGGGGAATTATAGGCAGATACCATACCACCTTAGCAGGAGGTCCTTTCTTCAACTCCATGCCCTCATCGTCGTCATCCGATCTACCTTTACACTTGTACCGAGATGCGTTGCACACCGGACATACATACAAGCTTGTGTACTCTTTGCGATAGAGGATATAGTCATTCGGACAGGCATGTATTCTTTCTACTTCCATTCCCACAGGACAGAGAACTTTTTTGGCTTTGTAGGTGGTTGTCGGCAACACGCTTCTCCTAAGCATATCCGCTAACAGACCTAATAAATACGTGAAACTCCCTGTTGACGAACCGCTGCTTGCCTTTAATTTCAAAGCCCAAAGACGATGACAACCTTGTGTATTTCGACTTGCAACCTGAGAACAAAGGTTTCTCCGAGTCGTCCATCAAGCCTCAGAATTTTACGTACTCCCGCTCATCACGGCTCCCTTCTACATCCTGTAGCATCTGATCCAGATTATCATCATGCAACCTATCCTCATCCAAAGCACAGTCAATATCATCCGGAGTATCGTTGACGTCGTTGACAATATCCAGAGTATCGTTGCCTATCTTCACCATGACTGGTCCAACATGTATACCCGTTTTTGAAGCCCCACAGAATCAAGTGTGCTTCGATCTGCGCTGGGTTTCGAAACATCCTCAGATTCTCGCAGTCAATGCATGGACAAGGCATAAATTCCACTCTGTTGTTCAACATATCTTTCTCTGCAGCTCTTCTAAAAGCGGAGACACCATTAATGTACTCGGCGCTCGCACGGTTCTCAGTGTACCTCCAGCTTCGGTCCACCTGAAAGAACGAATGGACATGTAAACATATGCATGTAAAGCTACATCCATATGTGTAAGCTACAGAAATGGATAGCAAATGTATGTACTTCACATCACAGAGAACAAATGTATCTACAACAAGCTAGATCTAGAAATTAACCAGCTTCATTTCCCTCTTTACCAAGCTACATCTTAAATATAACACAAATTTGAACCAGTTTCTACTTTACACATAATGAACAGATGTATCTACACCAAGCTAGATCTACAAATTAACCAGCTTCATTTCCCCCTTTACCAAGGTAGATCCAATATAATACAATTATGAAGCAATTACTAACCTTAGATGACGTAGAGCACAAGGATTTACAATTACACCTCCAAATCTAGGGTCTCTTTGACCAGAACGCCTCTCAATCCCAGCCACGTCGAAAATATCTAGGATACCCTAAAAAAACAGAGGAGGTCAGCTCTCTGTTAATTATTTCGTACATATAATGAGGAACATGATAGATGGTTTGTAGTCAAAACAGGCGTCGTCTGTCATGTTCCTTCCCAAGACAGCGCTGTTCATCGATCGCTTTGTCTTCCAAGACAGGCGCGCAGTGTTTCGAGTTGACGCTTCGTCTTTCGAAGAATTAAACTAACCATATGTTCCAAGACAGACGCGCAGTGTTTCGAGTTAACACTTCGTCTCTCGAAGATCATTAAACCATAGCGCTGGAGTCCAATATAATGTACCAATAAGTACTCGATCATCAATCGCATTCCGCAGAGATCATCGATCGATCGCCACCATGAGCACCTCATCAAACAACTCCGACACCCCACCGCCTCCACCTTCATCGCCATTGATATCGTCGACTTTCGCTCCGCCTTCACCGCCACTGTCTACTTCCCATCCGGTGCCACCACCACTGTCGACTTCGCCTCCTCGTCCTCTGCGAGAAGGGCTGCGGCGCAACTGCGGCGCCATATCCTCGAATCCACCGACCGTGGCTTATTGTGGACGATCCCCTCCGCCGACCACCTTGGGCACCGCTCCGTCCGCCTCAACCATCGGAAAGAAGCGTCCGGCATTGCCAATAGTCATCTCCTCCCCTGACGACGACAGCTACGACTCGTCGGAGGGCTACCGTGATGGCTGGGAGCTAGACGATGACCCAGACAGAATCGGGTTGAGCGAGGACCCCGACGGTCGCAGCGACCCTCCGATTCTGACGATGACACCGACGACGACGAGGACTAGATGTAGGCTAGCGACTAAGTAGTATTTTGGTGGGAAACTTTTGTACATAGCACTCTGTTTATGCTTATGCTTATATATAACATGATGTTTTCAATGTTTGCTCTGAACGATTCACAGACGATTTGTGGATAAAAACGTCTATAATATGGTGATAATCATAGACGGTTTCATCCACAAACCGTCTGAGATGTATGGTACATCGCAGACGGTTTGAACTACAAACCGTCTGTGATGAAACCTATAACTTCATAGACGGTTTGTGGATGAAACTGTCTGTAATGATCCAATATAGTAGACGGTTTCATCCACAAACCGTCTATGATGTACCCGAAACACATCAGAGACAGTTTTCGTAAAAAACAGTAAGTCATGACGTGTCTAATATAACACCTTTTGTACTAGTGAATGAAGGTTATGCTGTCTGATGATCTAGAACTATTGCCACGACGAATTCCCTTACCATAGCCAGTTCTTGTGCTCGTTGATATACGGGGCCACAACAGTCATATGTGTCCAAAACTATGAAATGGGCTTTAGCACACATAGATGGATCAGGTGTGATTGCTTTCCTTCCGATGGTCCCGATACCGTGGAGCCTCCCCTCATGGCGGGATCGAGGCACACCTATTGGTTCGACCTGAGCCATGTAATCCACGCAGAATTCAACGACCTCTTCGGTTGCACAACTTTCGACAAAGCTATGCTCCGGTCGAGATCGATTTCGTACATAGGACTTGAGAATTCCCATGTACCTCTAGAATGGGTACATGCTATGTAGGAACATGGGCCTGCACATCTTTATCTCCCTCACAAGGTGAACAATGAGATGGACCATGGTATTGAAAAATGACGGAGGGAAATACATCTCAAGATTACATAGAGTCATTACCACCTCGGCTTGTAGAGCATCTAGTCCTTCGGGATCGACGACCTTCCGAGCAATTGTGTTAAAGAAATAACACAGCCTTGTGATTGTCTCTTAGACCTTGCTCAGTAAAATATTTCTAATTGCCACAGGGAGCATCTGTGTCATAAGCACATGGCAATCATGAGACTTCATACCAGTTAAACTCAAATCTTCATGGAAACAAGTCTCTTCATGTTGGAGGAGTAACCGGACAAAACATTCACACCATGCAAGCACTGGCACAATTCAGTTCTCTCGGTCTTGGACATAGTGTAACAAGCAGGTTCTAGTACGTTTGGCCTTTATCGGTCTCTTTCGGTGCTAACTCAGATCTAATGCCCATATCAACCAAGTCAAGCCGTGCATTGATACCATCTTTTGTTTTGCCCTTAATGTTCAGTAAGAGATCAATCAAGCTATCACAGACATTCTTCTCTACGTGCATGACGTCGATGCAGTGCCGAACTTTTAGGTGCTCCCAATAAGATAGGTCCCCAAATATTGATCTCTTCTTCCATATGCTTTTCTCATGGGTCCTCGATTTGCGTCCCTTTCTAACGCAACATCCAAATTCTTAACCATATCATGAATGTCTGTCCTGCTTAAAGGCTTCAGAGCTAAACCGTCTTCATTCATTCCATCAAATTGTTTCTTCATCTTGCGGTATTGGTGTTTCCTTCGAAGGAACCTACAGTAACGCATGTACACGTTTTTGTGTGAGTGATTCAGCCACACACTCTCAATTTTATCTAAGTAGTGAGTACAGGTTTTGGCTCCTTTCGTACTCTGGCCCGACAGGTTAGCAAGGGCCGGATAATCATTTATGGTGCAGAATAACACCCAATGGAAAGTGAAGTACTCTCGTTTGTGAGCATTCCATACCTATACCCTAAGAGCCTACAGTGTGTTCAAATCTTCCACCAATGGTGCTAGGTACATATCAATATCATTTCCAGGTTGCTTCAGGCCTTCAATAAGTATAGATAGTAAAATATACTTTCGCTTCATAGACAACCAAGGAGGAAGGTTGTAGATACAGAGATTCATAGGCCAAGAGCTATGACGGTTGCTCATATTACCGACAGAATTCATTCCGTCCTTAATTCGAACCTTATATTTCTCGGATCCGCAGTGAATTCTTGAAACCTTCTATCAATGTTTCTCTACTGGGTGGAATCAGCAGGGTGCCTTAATATTCCGTCATTCTTACACTCATCCGAGTGCCACCGAAGTAGTTTTGCCTCCTTTGGGTTGGCAAATAAATGCTTCAAACGGGGAATTACATACAGATACCACGCCACCTTAGCAGGAGGTCCTTTCTTCACCTCGATGCCCTCGTCGTCATCATTTGATTTATCTTTACACTTGTACCGGGATGCGTTGCACAACGGACATACATGCAAGTTTGTGTAATCTTTACGGTAGAGGATATAGTCGTTCAGACAGGCATGTATTGTTTTTACTTCCATTCCCAAGGGACAAAGAACCTTCTTGGCTTTGTAGGTGGTTTTCGGTAACTAGTATCCCGTCGGAAGCATGTCCGCTAACAGATCTAATAGTGCCGTGAAACTCTTGTCGAACCAACCGTTGCTTGGCTTTAATTTCAGTAGTTCAAGTACAGATGACAGTCTTGTGTATTTTGACTTGCATCTCGGGAACAAAGGTTTCTCCGAGTCGTCCATCAAACCCCAGAATTTTACATACTCCCACTCATCACGGTTCCCTTCTGCATCCCGCAGCATTTGATCCAGATTATCATCATGAAACTTATCCTCATCAAAAGCATAGTCGATATCATCCGGAGTATGGTTGACTTCGTCGAAGATGTTAAAACTACTTGCTTCCGACATAATCTACTCCTCACTGTGACTGGTTCAATATGTATATCCCATTTTGAAACCCCTTAGAATCAAGTGTGCTTCGATCTGCGCTAGGTTTTGAAATATCCTTAGATTTTCGCAGTCAATGCATAGACAAGGCATAAATTCCACCCCCTTGTTCAACATATCCTCCTCTGCAGCTTTTCTAAAAGCGGAGACGCCATTAATGTACTCGGCGCTGCATGGTTCTCAGCGTACATCCAGCTTCGATCCATGTACGCTACGTATATTACAATAAGTATTAAATAATGGATTAAGTACACTAGGAATGCACACGCACACATATGCTACATATAAGCTACATTTAAACTTGCCAATTAACCTATATAGTTCCTTATATCACAAAGAATAAATGGATATATATACATATGTAAGCTACATTTAAACTAGCCATCTTCAATTCTCCCTTTACATAGCTAGCTACATCTTGAGTATAATGCAATTAGAACCAATTACTACTTTAGATCATAAAGAACAAATGGATCTATACCAAGCTATTAATCAAAACCATCTTCAATTCCCTCTTTACCAAGCTAGATATATCTTGAATATAATGCAATTACAACCAATTATTAAATTAGATCACCTTCCTTTAAGTAACTATCTACATAATGAGTATAATGCAATTAGAAACAATTACTACTTTACATCACAAAGAAAAAATGGATCTACACCAAGCTAGATCTAGAAAAAATATTTATTTCCCTCTTTACCAAGTAAGGTCTTAAATATAGTGCAACTTAGAACCAATTACTAACTTTAGATGGCCTGGATCAGAAGGATCTACAATCATACTTCCAAATTCAGGGTCTCTTTCCACCAGATCGCCTCTCAATTGCAGCCACATTAAAAATAGCTCGGAAAACCCTAAAAATACAGAGGAGGTCGAGGCTCTTTGTACTTATTTCATAGAAATAGTTATCCCAAACGGTTTTTTTGGCTAAAACCGTCTGTGATGTGCCCCTCATCACAGACGGTTTTATCCAAAAACTATCTGTGATGTACCCCCTCTCAACCCAGACGGTTTTTGGCTAAAACTGTCTGTGATGTGCCCGTCTATGATGTGCCCCTTCTCATCCCAGATGGCTTTTGGCTAAAACCGTCGGTTGTGATGTACCCCTCATCACAGACGGTTTTAGCCAAAAAAACCATCTGGGATGTGCCCGAGACTCATCACTGACTGTTTTTACAAAAAATCGTCTGTAATGACGGGTCTAATATGAGTCCTTTTATAGTAGTGAGTCAATTGCCTATGAATTTTGGATTGAGACATACCAGTAGACCTTACTATTTTATTTCACTCCCTTTCACTGTATTTTATTCGGCTAATGGCCCCTTTTATTGTAAGAATAATATATCCCATGTATATATGATGTATGTTTTTAACTATAAATTAACCATGTTGTGCAAAGATGTGATGATAATATTATAAACGTTTATGCTAGCCACTGATCGTGTGGCTAACAACATACACATAAGACTCTTAGGTATTCCACACCGGACGAGGATGTTGACAATTCCAAAGTTCGAACTTCCCTCGTGGCCGGAAGCATGGCTGTCGCTGTATGCATCGTTACCTAATCATTACCATATTACGCTAATGTCACCACCATCACATCATCACATATGGGTGTGCATCACATACGTACGTACCACAGCACGCGGTCCATGCATGAATGCACGAATTGTTGAGTTAATCCAGTATGGATCCCAGCGGCACGCAGAGGTCCTCCATCTCCGGCGGCGCACGGCATTTGCGATCTAATATGGATACGGATGGTCTAGACGCGCTCAGGGCACGATGCGGACGCGTGTGGGCACTGCGCAGGCTGAGCTCGGGGAGTGAAGTGCATGTAGGCCACCCGTCTGGATCCATATTGAACAACAATGTACGCTGGCTCCTGGCAGTTGATGAGAACGGCATAATTTTGTCGAGGACCAGTATTAGTGAATTCATACCGGCCAGCATCCGTATTTCTTTTGGAAGGATTTCGAGGAAACTAATGGGTTAATCAATACAGAATCGATTAACTGAGCTGGTCCAACCTTTTCATGCAGTAGATATACCCAGCGAAAACCATCGTCCAATTGAAAATCATTTTAGTTTAAGTAACAAATCAACATGAAAATTAAGTTTCCAGAAAAAGTTTGAGTAGACAATTTGTCCGTGCGTTGCAACGGAATCCTAAAAAGGGTGATACATACAAGTAAAAAGAATCCTAAGCCATATAATAAAGTACAATCACTACGCCAAAACCTGCAATAGGTGACGGTCTATTTGTGGCGGTTTTTTTCGAACCGCCACAAAGATAATTATCAGTGGCGGTTCTATTTCAAAAATAGCGGGAAAAATATCAGTGGCGGTTCTATCCTCGAACCGCCACTGATAATTAATTATCAGTGGCGGTTCAAGGATAGAACCGCCACTGATAACAAATACATTATCAGTGGCGGTTGGAGGCTAGAACCGTCAATGATAACTAGGTTATCGATGGCGGTGCTATCCTCCAACCGCCATCGATTCTATTGATTATCCGTGGCGGTTCTATCTCGAACCGCCATCGATAATGATTATCGATGGCGGTTCGAGGATAGAACCGCCACAGATATATGTTATCGATGGCGGTTCTAGTTAAAAACCGCCACTAATAATATTGCCTATAAATAGGTGGTCGAGAAAGACGGTCTTCTTCTTCCGAGAGCAAACCAAAACTTCAAAATTTCAGATTTCGTTTTCTCCAATTCTTGTGCTTGTACTTCCTCTAGTTGTTCCTTGGTGAGTTATTTTTTCTCCTCTCTTGATTTGTGTTAATCTTGTTGCAATTTAATTTTTAAACCAAGTTTAATTAGGATTTATATGTAGATGAGATGAAAAGTTCAGATTTTGTTTATTTTTATTTAGCTACCATTTTGTAGTTGATGAATTTATTTCCTAGCTAGGTTCATTAGATGATGTTGTGTTCCTTTTATAGATGATGAATTATGATTAAGCATATATTTAATATTAATTGCATTTTAAGTTAATTTGATACATGATGAATTTATTATCTAGCTCCTTTAGATGATAAGTAATTAGATTGGTTTTTTAATTACTATTAATTGGGTTCTATTAGTGTACGGACATATACATCTTGCATATATATGAATTTATTATCTAGCTCTTTTAGATGATAAGTAATTAGATTAGTTTTTTAATTACTATTAATTTAGTTCCATTAGTGTACGGACATATACATCTTGCATATAATAAATTTATTTAATTAAGATTATTGGGTATTAATATAAATGAAATTTTAGTTAATTTGGTAGGTGGGTGCTCATCATTTTTAGATGATGAATTTATTATCTAGCTTCTTTACGTGAAAAGTATTCAGATTAGTTTTTTAATTACTATTAATTTGGTTCCATTAGTGCGGACATATATTAAATTTATTTAATTAAGATTATTGGATATTAATATACATGAAATTTTAGCTAATTTGGTAGGTGGATGCTCATCATTTTTAGATGATGAATTTATTATCTAGCTCATTTAGATGATAAGTAATTAGATTAGTTTTTAATCAATTTTATATGTTAATTGATTTTAGATGGACCGAGATGGATGTACAATGCGAACTGTTATGTAGAGATTACATCGATGGGGTATCCGCTTAAGAGCATTGAGGAGAACAAGTTGCACAAGAAGACGAGTACATACATTGTCCATGCATTGATTGCAAGAATGAGAAAATGTTTTCAGACAAAGAGCACGTCCACTTGCACTTGATTCGAAGAGGTTTTGTACTTGGCTATACACGTTGGACAAGTCACGGTGAAGAGGAAAAAATACATGAAGGTGATAACGTATTGGATGATGGAGAAGGCATTATGGCAACTGACATCAGTTATGGATCTGATGAGGATAGGTTGGACATTGATGAGGATAATAATCTTGCTCGATGTTGCGCGATGCGTATGGAACTACACTAGTCAGAGAGAGTTTAATCAATTCAAGGGTTTGTTGGACGACTCGGACACACCTTTGTTCCCGGGTTGCAAGGAGGAATACACAAAGTTGCACACCGTGCTTTCACTTCTAAAATTGAAGGCAAGCAATGGTTGGTCCGATAAAAGTTTCACGGCGCTATTACAACTCTTAGCGGACATGCTTCCAGATGGAAACGTATTGCCGATAACCACTTATTTAGCTAAGAAGGTTGTATGTCCATTGGGATTGAAGTAGAAAGAATACATGCATGTCCAAACGATTGTATACTCTATCGCAAAGAGTATCTGAGACATGCATGTATGTCCGTGTGCAAATCATCACGATACAAGCGTAAAGGCCATGACAATGAGGGCACCGTGGTGAAGAAAGGGCTCCCGCTAAAGTGGTGTGGTATTTACGGTAATACCTCGGTTGAAGCGCTTATTTGGAAACAAAAGCATGCCCAATCGATGCGATGGCACTCGTAAGAGCGTAAAAGGATGGAAAGTCGAGACACTCACGATTACGCCGGTGGAGAACCATCGATAGGCTCTTTAGGATGGACTTGGAATGAACCGAGGAATGTAAGGTTTGGGTTGAGTACGGATGGAATGAATCATTTCGTAACATGAGTAGTATTCATAGCACTTGGCCCAGACTCAGATCTACAACCTTCCTCCTTGGTTGTGTATGAAACGAAAGTACATTATGATGTCGCCGCTATCCAAGGGCCGAGACAACTGGCAATGATATTGATGTATACCTACAACCATTGGTGGAAGATCTTGTGATCTTGTGGAACGAAGGTGTACTGGTATGGGATAAGTACAAGCGAGAGTACTTCATCCTACGGCATTGTTGTTTTGCACCATCAATGATTTCCCGCCCTTGGTAACCTATCCGGTCGCACTATAAAGGGGCCAAAGCATGCCCTCAAAGGCATGGATGAAACCGCTAGTGTGTGGCTCAATAACTCGAGGAAAACCGTGTACATGCATCACCGTAGGTTCCTTCGCAGAATCACCCCTACCGCAATATGAAAAACAATTCGACGGGACAAAAGAGGATGGTATAGCCCCAAGGCCTCGCGTGGGGAAGAGGTATATGATATGGTTAAGGATATTAATGTCGACTTGGAAAGGGAGATAGTAATAATACATCGAGGTCTTGCATCGAGAAGACCACATGGAAGAAGAGATCGATATTTTGGAACTTGCCCTATTGGAAGGACTTAGAAGTTCGACATCGCATAGACGCTATGCACGAGAGAAAATGTATGTGATAGCTTGATTGGTCTTTTGTCAACATCCCTAGCAAAACTAAGGACGGACTAAAGGCACGAAGGGACTGGAAGATATGAAAATCGAGCTGAGCTACATCCTCGTGACAGGAAAGGGCGACTTTACCTTCCCCGACTTGCTACACTCTTTCAAGAAAGAGAGAATGTAACTTTGCAAATGCTTGCATGGTGTGAAAGTTCCGTCCCTACACTCGCAAGCATCAAGAAACTGGTCTCGATGAAAGATTTGAAGTTAATCGCATGAAGTCTCATGATTGTCATGTGATGATGACACAAATGCTTCCTATTGCAATTAGAGGTATTTTGCACGAAAAGGTCCGAGAGGCAATCATGAGGTTGTGTTTCTTCTTCAACACGATTTCACGAAGGTCATCGATCCCATCGGACTTTCTCAATCGCAGAATGATGTGGTCAAGACACTATGCCGACTAGAGATGTATTTCCCTCCATCATTTTTCGATATAATGGTTCATCTCATTGTTCACCTTGTGAATGAGATAAATGTATGTGGCCCCGTATTCTTGCATCAGATGTACCCGTTCGAAAGGTACATGGGTATCCTGAAGAAGTATGTACGCAATCGATCTCTACGGAGGGCTGCATTGTGGAAGGTTATGCAACCGAGGAGGTTATCGAGTTTTGCGTGGATTACATGGAGGGGTGGAACCGTAGGAGTGCTCGTATCTCGACATGAGGGTAGGCTGGCTGGGAAAGGGACGATTGGAAGGAAATCAACAAATTCTTACGATCATGGATTATTCGAAAAAGCTCATTTCACAGTTTTGCAACAGTCAGTTGAGGTGTCCTCGTATATGGACATGCACAAGGACAAGCTACGAGAGGAAAATCGTGGACGATCAGAGGTTTGGGTAACAAAAGAGCATAACCGTTTGTTCAATCATTGGTTCAAAGAGCATATGACTGGGAAAGAAACGAGTGTCATGTTGAGGTGGCTGGCAAAAGGGCCATCAGGTACAATCTTGACATGGCAAGGATATGACATAAATGGATATACCTTTTACACGAGATCTCAGGATAGCAAAAGTACTTACCAAAATAGTGGTGTTCGCATAGATGCCTATGACAACACAGGCAGTAAGAAGAGTAGCTTCTATGGGTTCATAGAAGAGATTTGCGAGCTCGACTACTGTATTTTTAAGATCCCAATGCTTCGGTGTTGTTGGGTACAACTCCCAAAGGGTGTCAAGGTGGACAAGTACGGCTTCACTACTTTGGACATCGAACATGTCGGATACAGAGATGAACCATTCGTACTTGCGAAGCAAGTAGCACAAGTCTTCTATGTAATCGACCCGGCAGATAAGAAGCGCCATGTAGTTCTTCAGGGGAAAAGAAGGATCGTCGGAGTTGAGAATGTCGTGGATGAGGAAGAGTATAACCAGTTTGATGAGTTGCCTCCTTTCGTAGATGGCAACATCAGGCTCGAGGAAGAAACCACTCACGAAGCTACCTATCATCGCGACGATCATGAAGAAGGGCAAATTGTGAAAGAAAATAATTAGCTATATACGAGTAATGGCAAAATATCAGAGGCGGAGCCAGCTCCTGGGCAGGGCGAGCGCCTTCCCGGATTCGCCGGCGATGACCAGGCCGCACAAGTCTTCTTCTATGTAATCAACCCTAATGATGACCACTGTTGAAGATAATCTTGTGCATGGTAGTTTAAAGTCTGTTTTCGGTTTTGTTTCCTAGCTATGTGCTAGTTTTTCTGGTCTTTGAGTCAATTTTGGACTTTGCTAGTTTTGATGATTGTTTCAGTGTCTGAAGAGTACTTGTTTGTTTTGCCGGATGACAAAATAGTGTTCTATCCGGTTGAAAGTTTGGAGAGTTTGTTGAGTCCATCAGGTGAAAGGAGTCCGGATTCTTTCCTGTAAACTACTTATGTATTTGCTTTACAAGTATTAGACAAAATCAGAAAACGCTGTAATTGCGCAGCACCAAAAACTAGGTCTTCTGAACTCAGCCCTGCTATTCGACAATACAGCGTATAAGATTTAGAAACAAATTTGTGGTATAGAGGCACATCGCTGGCGGTTCTTCAAAAGAACCGCCATCGATAATATTATCTCGTGGCGGTTCGTATAAAGAACCGCCATCGATATATCGTGGCGGTTCAAATAAAGAACCGCCACAGATAATATATATCGATGGCGGTTCTTAAAAGAACCGCCATCGATCTAGCTTATCTATGGCGGTTTGTATAAAGAACCGCCACAAATAATATATGTATCGTGGCGGTTCGCATAAAGAACCGCCATCGATAAATATCTCGTGGCGGTTCGTATAAAGAACCGCCACGGATAATCAGATAGTGGCGGTTCTTTTAAGAACCGCCACCGATAATGTTCCGCCTATAAATAATAGATACCACCGCTTCTAACTCACCCTAAACCCTTAAACTCCCGCCTTCTACCGCGCCTAAACCCAAACTCCCGCGCTTGACGCCGCTTCGCCGACACCTCTCCTCGCGCGCGTGCGACGCTCCGCCGACGACGCCGCCCTCCCGACGACGCCGCCCCGCCGACGCCCTCGACGACGCCGCACCACCGACGCCGTCCCTCACAAGGTTTTGGGAGCATCTAGTGAGTGCACCGAGGAGTACCTTTCTTCATTATTCATGTTCCATTAATTTGTGTTTGGCTTCATTTCAACTGAGTTTCACACATCGCCTTATCTTTTTTCCGCCTCTTAATTGGGAGAATGATGTAAGTTCAATTTCTTTTTCCTAAATTAGCCCAGCGCCGAAATACTAATGAATACTTTGGCGAAAAAAATGTTTAATCGATTTCATCACATAAATGATTGGAAATGTTTAATTAGAGGGACAAATTCCCAACGATTGGTTGTGGGCTCGTCTAAGAAAATTCTTAACCATCACTAAACATGTGGTTTCTGGTAGTGAGGATAGCACAAAAATATGTGTGGTATTTGCCAGAGCACACACTGCAAGATTGATAATCTACTAACGAATATTACAAAATTGTAGTGATCTGTTAGAACTTTGAGCACAGTGTCGAATAATATTCACCATGAGCCTCGTAAATAGTCCGACCAATTGGGAGCATCTAGTGAGTGCACTTTCTTTTGCGATTACAAGAAAGACAAACATGCATACCACACATACACACGCAAATATGCCCCCTTAGCACATGTTTAGATAGACAGAGGCCAAAAATAAATCCATGACATCATATAATTTCTACTAAAGCGCACTCACGTGTGCGTAATAGGTGGCCATTATGACTTCATATAATTTCTATGTTTAAACGGTATATGCAAGGTGGCAGATCGTACTCCCAGGAGTATGGAACTTTTAAAAAAAATGCATACTTGGTGCGGTTAATTCTAAGTTATAATAAAATAATTTTTTTAGGACATGAAACCTAATAGTATATAAGTAAATTCTAACAAAACAATATTGTATTGAGAATTAGCTCGCCATTTGAAAATTTTTAGCTCTCAATACGCCAAAACCTGCAATAGGTGACGGTCTATTTGTGGAGGTTTTTGAACCGCCACAAATATAATTATCGATGTGGTTCTATATTGAAAATGGTGGGAAGAATATCGTGGCATCCATGGTCATCAAAATGAATTAATTATTAAAGAGGACCCACATGCATGCTATCCTTCTTTCCTCTCTCCAGCCTTCCTTACCTTCCCTTCCCTTTTCTTCCTCCAAGTACGCCACTTGTTACACATACAAATAAAAAGCTCTCCCCTTCCACATGACAAATTGATATGGCTAGAGTAATAAGCAAAAGAACATTTATGAGTGCCCTTGTCGCATAGTTGTTTCTACATTGTTTTAACTATACAAATTTTATATGCCAGTTGATGTGCCCTTTAGTGGGTATATATAATTCAGTGTTTAAATAGTTTCCATGTGTTTCCAACACTTGGGAAATCCATTTCACAAGAACGAAGTATTTAACTCGTTATACATCGTAAGTTAGTCATGTTTACCATTGCCATTGGCAACCTTAGCTTCAAAGCTTGTTTACTCAATTAATTGTACTTGCAAAATAATTTTCATGAGATGATTCTGCACTTTGAAATTCCGTGAGATGATTCTGTAATAATTGTGAAAATTATGTTTCGGTTGAATGTAGTTCTAATGGAGCCCAAACCGAGCCTATAGTGGAGGAGAGCCCGAGCGGTACCTTACCTCCACCCAACCACCGAAGGTGCCGAGGCCTCCACCGCTGCTGCAGATGATGCTCTGTTGCAAGACGCCGAGGACGAGGGAAAACTAAGAAGCTCAAGGCGGTACACCATCTCGGAGGTCTTAGATATGGGGCCCTGTTGCACCGAGAAAATCAGCAGAAAAAATACAGTCAACATGCGGGTACATCGTAGGGATAAAGTGCCAATCACCTATTCGGATTGGCATAAAGTGCCCCGAGCCACCAAAGAGGATCTGTGGATGAGCTCAAAGAAACCTTCAATTCTCAAGGAGCCGAAGATCTTGTGCGGCCGCGACGCATTGATGACCATGGATGCGCGTGGAGAAACTTCAAGGCGAGGTGAACACAAATTATGTGAAGCAAAACCGTCACCATCGGAGAGTACCCAAGATTAGAGCCATATTGGGATGAGTTTGTGGCGATGAAGCAATCTAAGCAGCAAGGAAGTCCAGTGAGGACCACATTAGCATCGCAAGAAGGAATACTCACCCCCACAGACTTGGCACGAGTGGGTACGCGGGTAAAATTGCTCAATGGGAGAGGCAAGAATTAGAAGCGGTCCAATTGGCTGGCACAAGTCCCTTGATCGGACTACCAGACCGAGTGAAGCACTACGTGCTAGCGAGGCGTATATGTTGTCTCATCGGGGTTTATCATTCAAGAGCAATAAGACGAAGCAATGACGCAACGAGTTCACGAGTTTCACGCCCATCCACCAAGGATCTTTTCACCCAGACAGGAGAAAGACGAGCTAACAAATGCCCTAGGAAACAAAGAGCACCTCGGTGGACACGAGGCGCCGGGTCAAGGTTCCATGGAGGAGTGGATTCCTCGAGCACGAGACTCTTATAGGAGCTCAAGAGAGCTAAAGATGAGCGGGCCGAGAAGGAAATGGAAATGATGAAGGAAAGGGTTCTGCGAGAAATACAAGGCACCATTGAAGAACAAGTTGAACGACAAGTACAACAAGCCTTGAGTCACCGCAGCCCACAACGCTTTCTCCATCCTACAGTCGTCGCGCAGCAGATTGCTTGCGCCCACGCCATTGGCAAAAGGACAACAACCATTATCCCGTGGACGACATACAGACCCCACACTGTCACCAACGTGTCGTGATGAACATATTTGTACAGCCGCTGTGGGTAGTCTATCCGTGCCAAGAAGGGGTGTCTGCACAATACCCGATAGCACTGTGTTATGCAAAGGTCCAAGTGGACACGGTATTTGCACAGCTTTGTCGAGATCGGACCGAAAACCCACCAATGATGAGATAACTACTCTAGGAAGTGTCGCCCACTCATTCATCCAATGGCGCAAGCGTGACATCGTCTTGGACCATGCGGTGCCATCCTCTCTCAAGTACAATCCTCGATCCGTCACCAAAGACCGAGAGTGAAACGGGAAGAAGCAAAATGAGGTAGAAAAGAAATGCATTGAGGACCCCATCAAGATGGCCACCGTTAGTACTCCAAAGCGTAAACCTATAACACCGGTACTTCAAATGACAAACCTACAACCTCCGATCCCAAAATTGGCACATTAGACAAGTCAGACGCCCAGATCAAGCGAGGCCAGATCGAGTATGATGTCGTGCGACAAAAAGTAAGGGCAAGGCGAAGTCGATGACCAAGATGATCAACAAAGATTGAAATTCGAGGTAGGAAAGCCCTTAGTCACCGCTCAAGTTAAAAGTCTAACACCCATGATGCGCGATTACATGCATGGTACTTAGATCGATCCAACCAAGACGTACTCCCAAAGATGATCACCGCAATTTTCGTGAGGAACATTTTCACCATGAGGGCCATGGCTACTTCTTAATAGAATTCGATAACTTGCACAACTTGTTCTATCACGACGCCTCGACATATCTTTTTGAGATGTGGTCACCGTAAGTGTCTAATATATTAATCTTGGCCTACATTCACGTAATACCGATAAATTTCATGTCTAACTAATTCGTTATATAGATACGAGATGATTGAAGTACGAAGAACCAAGGGGCGATTGGGATTCCTCGACCCGGAACGGTTTGCCAACATGAAATCAAAAGAGTACCAAAGGAGGTCGAGGAGTACGATATAAAGTTTTGATTAAACTACAAGACAAGGAGTTTATACTTTTGCCATACAATTTTAAGTAAGTTGCTCACTAGCTAGTTAAATTACTCGCTTATTTCGTTATTTACTCGATGTAAGGACTAATGACCTGCATCATGCATGTGTATGTAGCTTCCATTGATTCTCGTAATAATTCATCCGTAAAAGAGCAAGATGTCGATCATGGATCCACTAGATAAACCTAAAAAGACTTTGAAGAGATGACACATTTAGTGAATGAGGCGCTCAAAAGATATTGTCAAGAGCTCGAGATACCGCCATACCACAAATCCCTTACAATCCGCACGAAGTTTCAGTGACGCACGAAAGGAATACTCTTATATCATATTTCATAGTAAATAGCTCCTTCGACGACATCTTAGTTCATTCGATTTTTGCGGTCACAAGCAAATTAAAGGAACAAATTTATGTGGGTACTTCGTGTGCCAAGACATGCGCGAAATCTTATCATGCACAATAAAAGACAATGACGAGAGGTCACCATGCCGACATGACACATTGATTCACACCACTCAATTTCTATATTCTCTTAGTTTTGTTTTTTATACTTACAGCGCCTCAAGTTGTCTACGGTAGGATCTGCTTCCTTCAAATCCAAGGCATTGTGGCCACTCGCCTACTTCATCATGAAGGAAATAATCAACAAAATGGCGAGTTTTATGACGAAGACAACAACGATCCAATCATCCATACTATTGTCCCAAATCACATGTCTTCAACCTCCAAGACCCGTAGGCTTCTAGTTTACCTCCACTAGTTTAGGCTTTTTACTTCAATTTGTTTCATTACAAAGTGTAAATAACTCTTTGTTCCTTTCAAATGGGAACCCTTCTTTTACCAATGTCACTTATTTTGTCGTTGGTTGTGGTAATGTAGCATGTACTTTTGTCTTCTTCAGAACACACACACATGCGAGTGACACTTATAAATATACTTTTCCGAGTGTAGCATGTACTTTCGTCAATGCCACTTCTTTTCTTAGTGGTTGTGCTAGTGTAGCATGTACTTTCCGAGTGAATCTTGCTTTTCTTGCTTATCATGCTGGTTTCTTCTTAGAAATAATTGCTCATCGTGATCAAGTGCTTCACACACAAAAATAAATCTCAAAACCGTAATAACTCTAGCATGGAGAAACTCATGGCTCAAGAATGAAGGACGCACTCATCGATGGGCTTGGTGTCATGGTCATCGATGAAGATAAACATCATGCAAATTTGGCAAGGTCTATGCTCAGAACTCAACTTTTATGGTAAGCGCCATCAATTCCTCGCCAAAGAATCCATGTCTTGAGAATCATGCACAAGATGTAGGGAAGCTCTTAGTCACCGCTCAAGTTAAAAAGCCTAACACCCATGATGCAATGATTACATGCATGGTACATGGATCGATCGCGCTTTTTTGGAGGGTTATAGAGAAAGGAATGGTTAGTTTGATATTCTATTGTCAAGACTAATGTTTTGTTTGTGTTTAATGCAATAGCTACTCAGTTTGTTACTTCTTTTTCCTATTGCATATAAACGCTGCAGCTTTATGCCTGGTTGACTGCTAAGGTAGAGCTTTATTGTTTCTCTATCCGAATAAATCGAATATGGAGTTGTATTCGCCATTCTCTTTTAGTTCTATATTATATATTTGCTTTGTGGAGTAGAGAAAATTTCTACATTTCCAAGATCACATCAAGGAGCTAATGGAATAGCATGGTACAAGTAATCAAAATGCATCTTCTTATAGGTTATCTTCTTAATTATATAACAACCATAGGTATGGGCATACCATGTAGGGCATAGGTTAGTGTGTGGGTATGTTGTGCATATAAGATGAACGATCTCTTATTTCATATTTTTAGTAAGCTACTTGGATGCTTTGATCTTCCAGATGTTCTCAATCCTCACGCTTCAAAGTTCGCTATGTTTGTATTGTGGTTCCAAAACTGCGCTTGGTTACATATGTAAAATTGTTTTTGGAGGCAAATAAGACAACTCAATCTTATACAAGAGTGTAGATTTATAATTGTTAGTTGGTTTATGTATATCATGTTCATGATATTATGTGCAAATAAGCCATACTTATATTACAAATCGTGGGCTACAACCACATATTATGTGTTTTTATAGGTGCATTTTTTAATAAACAAAAAGAGGACTAGATCGGTTCACTTACTTAAATACAATATCTTTGACATGGCAATCCATATACGCATGTGCATAGGTCCTCACTGCTACATGAAATTTGTGTGCAAGAATTGCAAGCTTAGCGTGCATAGGAGGATTCTCAAAAGGACTTGTTGTGACAAGAATCATGCTTGGTTGTCTATTTTACGTAACATCGTAACCAAAATTTAATGGCTATATATGTAGTTCCATAGGGTGAACTGTAAATTGTTATGTATGTAAACAAACCATCAATTCAGTTTATGATGTATGAAACAATGGCAAACCATGTCACCAAAGTGGTCTCAGAAGGAACTCTCAAAAAAGAACCTTGTCGCTACGGAGGTATGGAATTTTCAGATTTAATTCATGCCTCTGTCTTTCTTCGATACATGATATTGGATTCTTCATCACTTTAATCGCTACCATGTACTATCTCCTAGATTCTTCATTTTTGTATTTCTAGAAATTTGTGTCTCTTCCCGCAAACTTCACTACTCGTGTTATCCATATCATTTATGAGCTTTGCACTATGCAACTAGAGGTAAGCACTCTCTTTTTCCTCCTTTCTTTCTGGATGGTTTGTATCGAGAATTAGCAATACATGTTATTTCGGATTATATTGGTTAGTCTATAACAACAATAGGTACTAATATGTATACTCAAATTTCAATAATTCAATGTATTCCTACCGCTGTGTACATAATGAAGAGGCATGGCTAGCGCCGCTCGAGGCTAGCCATAAATGCCGCTTTTTATTTTCGTGTGTGGGATTATCGCGGTTTTAGCCCAAAACCGCTATCGAAATATCTCGTGACGGTTCTATAAAAACCGTCATCGATATTAGGTCTATCGATGGCGGTTTATATACAACCGCCATCGATAGTTGTATCGATGGCGATTCTAGCCAAAAACCGCCACTAATAGTCGTATTATCAGTGGCGGTTTTTGGTCTAGAACCGCTACTGATATTTGAGTATCAGTGGCGGTTCTATCCAACAACCGCCACTGATAATTGTATTATTAGTGGCGGTTTTTGGCACAAACCGCCACTAATACCCGAATATCAGTGGCTGTTCTAGCCAAAAACCGCCACAGATAGTGTTATCTGTGGTGGTTCTAGAACCGCCACTGATAATCCTCGATTATCAGTGGCACTAAATCTGTGACGGTTCAAAAACCGCCACTGATGGCAGTTATGAATCGCCACTGATGGCCTTTTTCAAGGTAGTGAATTTCTTTCATACACACATCAAGCGGAGCATATCTCGGCAAGCTAGTAAATAAATCAGATTATAAACAAATATTTTATGTTGAGTCTCGTTCAACATGAATACAAATAAAACATCTTTCAGTTGTATTATAAGATATCTATGATGTAAGAACTTTGTAGACGATATTCTTGGTAAACGTCTCATCTGAATTAAAGTGCCCATCCTTTGCGCACAACAAATATTTTAAGATTGCTCGTAGAAGTAGCTTGTGAGAGTGCGATGTAGAGTTGTCCATGAGAGAACCAGATCAGGGAGATAGAGACATACATTTAGGATAGTTTGGTCATGTGCCTTACAAATGATCACAACGATTTGTTTCTTCAAAATCCTTAAAAATATCCGTCAAACACATTTGGCTACACAGATTCAGGTTCCCCATAGAAAATAAAGAAAGATCATCCACATGGCTACTATTACTTTGACTATCACTTTAAACTCTATTAGTTCTTGACCAAAAAATCACTTTGAGAAATGTATTATTAACCATCAACCAAAGTAATATTTGTATTTTAGGGGGGCAATTAACTTCAAACTTTTTGAATAATGACACTCCAAACACTAAATATGTGCAAACCATTGGAAATGAGCTTTGAGACAGATTAATTTTTCCCCCATTTAGCTCCACTGATTTAGCAATTATGATAATCTCATACCACACATACATAAGACTCTCCTCTACAGAAGATATATGAGACAGGACAAAATCTCAATGGCAAACATAACTTCTATGGATAGAACCATGTGTAGAACCATTTTTCATTGTTTGCCATGTATAGAACTGATCTGGGTTAGCAAATTTTAGAACTAATCTAAGATGTGTTATAAACATAATATGAATCAGAAAGCCTGACCTTGCAGGTGAGGAACAAGATGTCATCACTGTGCTAGTTCCTCCTAGATATACTCTGCCTACTGTTGTAGACTCACCTTCAACCACACCAATCAAAGATCAAAATAACACAAACCGAAGAGGACAAGAAATGCAGAACAAATTGGACAACAGAAAACAACTGATTTTCATGCAGAACACATCAACTCAAGCTCAATTGGGCTTTTTAGTTGATGTGAAGCACACCTAGTGTTGGTTGTTCTGATCTATGAAATGTTCTCTAGGTATACACACAATGAAGGAGGGAAGAAAATCCATAGATATTTCAATAATAAAAAATAGCAGTATGCTTGAAGCTCTTTATATTAACAATGATGTTATATTAATCCTACAACACAATTATAATGCCACATACTGAATAAATACGGAAGGTCTTACCATAGGAAAGAAAAGTGAAAAGATGCAGATAATTGGATCAAACTTTAGCAACACATCACCAATTCAGCCCACCATTCATGTTCCCTTTTCAGTAGGTAATGTGGACATCAATTAATGAGAAAATTATCTAATTTTTGTACATTTTCATTGTAAGAAAATTGTAACGGCAAAAGAATATTCTTCGTCAAATCAATTGTAGTCTGCTTCCTACGTTTGCTTTGTGCTTTCTAATAACTAATCAGGTAATTATGCAAATATGACATGGAAGCCATGTTCCCTCTGATAAACAACAATAAAGTTTAGCTCCTATAGACTGTAGTACTATGACAACCATTTCCTAGTTTTCATCTAGATATTAACGCAATCAGCTAGTAAACAGCAAAGTAATGGTTCCTATCAATGGCAATTTCTAGCCTCCCAAATTGATCACAGTTTCGACTTGTTGGCTACCAAATCATAGAAGAAAGCAAATAAAAAAATGTAGGACAGTAAATTAGTTAAAAGTACAAAAATTGATCACAGTTTCGACTTGTAGGCTGGCCTCGAAGGCAGGGGAGGTCGTCGGTGAGCGGGAAGGCAAGCGCGGCTGCAACACCCTTTGATGCGCTTCTTCACCGCTCTACATCCGAGCTTTGCTAGTAGCCGCATATATAGGATTTGGGACTCAGTTGCGAGCGCTAGCACCACCCATTTGCCTCCACGCCGATGCCAGTCCTTCTCCTCACAGCTCGTAAAGGGCAGATGTTGGGGGTGATGGTGGAGAAGGAGAATCATGAGTGGGAGACGGCGAGATTTGAGAGGAAGAGTTGAGCACGCCGGATCGAGGGAGGGGGAGGTGGTGCGGTGTCAAGGTGGTTTGAGATGGAAGACGTCGTGGCTGGAGCGGTTCGGGCGGTGTAAGCCCGTGCAAAGATGAGAGGAAGGGACGAGACGATCGGGTTAAATACCCTTCCATCTCAGCCATTCATGCCAGATCCAACAGATCAGGTGTTCTAAAGAAGAAGAACGGACGACTGCCACTAACTCCTAATTAGAAGTAGTAGAGATTACATCATCTCTACTACTTCTAATTAGGAGTTGGTGACGGTCGTCCGTTCTCCACACGCACACTAAACTTCTGTATCGAAGCCCAACAGCCATTTACGTGAACCATTCACGCGAAGGCCTTTAGCCCAAGACCACGAAGGCTGTCGTCCTCTTGACCTCCCCTCCACCCTCTTCATTACTACTCCTGCTAGCTAGCTAGGCCATCAACAATGGCATGCCGTCGGCCTGCTAAGGCATCCGTAGGAGCCGGGACAGCCCAAGCAGCACGACGCAAGCCCGCGAAGGCCGTCGTCATCTCGACCTCCCCTCCTCCCTCTTCATTACTACTCCTGCTAGCTAGCTAGGTCATCAACGATGCCACGCCGTCGACCGGCTGAGGCGGCACGGCCGTGTGCGGTGCCGTTGAGGTTGCCGTCAAGCCTAGCCATCCGCAGGATCCAGGACAGCCCGAGTAGCACAGCGGCGTTACTCTGCTCCTTGCTGAGCCAGCGCAGAAGCTTGCCTTCCTCCCCCTTTTCTGCAAGGGCCAGATAAGTTTGGATTAGGTTAGTGTGGGTGCTTGGGGTTGTTGAAATTGTCAAGGAACAGGGACATGGGGGCTAAGGGAGGAGAAAAGATTAGGTTTTGGTGATAATGTTCTTTTCCCCTATTTCTTGATTGATTTTGCTCCCCACGGGGGATTTCACATTCCCAACTGCGAATTCCAGGGGGCATCTGGTTTGCAATCGGGTTGGATTTGATTCTTGGTTGTTACGTAATTTGATAATCAATAAAGCATCGGTTCTTTGTTATTATGCACCATCAGAATCACGATCAGGGGAAGCGACGATCTTGGGGGAGGTCTTGGCAGCCCGGGGAGGACTAGCGGTGATGGCCGACGGGCTGGATCGGTGGCACGATTTCTTACGGGGCGTCGGCGCCGGCATCTTGGATGTGATCGATAACGCCATCCTCATCACCACCGCTGTAGGAGCTCTTGAGCGACCGCGACCGCAGCGCCGAGAGGCTCTTCACCGTTCTCTGTGCCCCACTGTTACGCCACGACTATACCGGTAGCGCTGTCTCCCCACCCCCTCCACATCCTTGGAGGAGGACAAGAGCAGCGTGCGCCACATCCACGAGAAGGAGAGCAAGATCAACAGCAGTAGCCTCGACGCGCCCGGTGAGGGGCACGACAATGACAAAGATGATGACTCTGACTCCGATGACGAGCGCCTCCGCCGCGCTGCGGTGAGCAACTACGGCCACAACTACGATGAAAATGACGAGGAGCAGCAGGAGGCGAAGGACGAAGAAGACCACGGGGTTGAGGAGCTCGAGGCGCTCACCAACGAGATCGATAAGGAGTTGCAGGTCGTCGGGGAGGTTCACTGCATCAAGGAGCTCCTCTCGCACAAGGAAGATCATGTACGGAGCTCTTCCATTGCTAAAGTTGTCATTTGTCAACTCGAGGTAGTAGTTAATCATTGATCTGAACTAACAATGTTGGTGTTGCAGTCGGATGCTGCTCTATTCGAATCGCTGAGGAGGCTGCGGTTGATGCAATTTTTTGTCTCCACTCTGAAGGTATGGATTGGATAGTGCATATGAGCTATGGGATGTGTTTGAGGATGTTCAGTTTGCTAATCTTTAGGGCTGTTCATTTGTAGGCTATTGAGATTCAGAGGGCTGTTAATTGACTGCGGAAGCACAAATCGCAGAAGATTCGTCAACTCATGTGCATTCTCATTGAGTAAGCTTTATGGACTTGTACTGAATTTCAGTCTGTAGGGCTAATTCATGTTTGAATTTAAGGAGCTTAGTGAAGCAAATTACTACTCGAATGTACCGAAAGATTTTTATTAGCGAAACATGCTACTACACCAACATAGTCATAAAATTCTTTAGCATCACACTCTTTCAGTCCTGAACTGCTTGGGTGAATGGTTTATCTTTTTTGTTAGAGTGCTTCTGAACCAATCTTGCCAAATATTATTGACATCTTCAATTACTCTGTGTTTCAGAGGTTGGAAAGTTTTGGTTGATGAGTGGGTCAGTACTACTAATGCCGCCCTTAACGGAAGTGAATTTGTTTCATATGTGATTTCTTCCATAAGTTTGTGAGTGAATATTAACCTATTACTTTACTATAATTATTACCTGTAGACAACTCCCCGGACTCTTCAAATCCTTCTGTTGTGGATGATGATGATGATGAAGGGCTTCCTTCTCCACCTTTGAATGAAGGGGCATTCTTTGCAACCCAGACTACTGCTATTCAACTCTCTGAAGTACAAATATAGTTTGTTCATGCTATCTAAATGGTTTGGGTGTTGATTAACAAGCTAACTTTGCATTGTTATTTTTGCCTGTTTGTCTTCCCGACCTGAAGTTCTTTGATGAAATGGATGAAGATGGAAGTGAGTAAAACAACACAAACTACTTGGTTTTTCGATACTTATTCTCTTATTCTGTACATTATGATAAGTAACCTTATACATGTTATGACAGACTTGAGACATAACAATAATGTGAGCCTTGGAAACAAGAGGGAAAATTATTGCAGGAGGCCAGTAAGCCATTCAACGGTGAGAAAGCAAGAACCTCCTCGCCCTTCTGTTGGAGCTGTTGAAAAAGTTCAATTCAGGAGGCAAGAATTGATAAGGCAACCTCCCACGTACAACCATGTTGCACCGGCCTCCCTCCTTCACCCATGTGCAGCTGACATTTGCACCAGCCTCCCTCCTCCACCCATGTGCAACCGCACTGGCCTTCCTCCTCCACCCAAGCGCATCTGACGTCGCCCTTCCATCGCTGCTGTTTCCACCGACCGGATCTGGTCAGGCCTGTGCAGATCCGGCATCCACCACCGTCGCCACCCATGCTGGCCCCCACTCACGGTCGGTGTTAATTGCCCTCCCTGGGCTCCCAGCTCCACCCACGCGCAACAGTCGCCACTGAGAACCCTGATTGCAACTTCGCTAAGCACGATGACCTTGGTCAGTGCCTCCTCCTGACCAGTCTATTGTGTATATGTGCTACGTATTGGATTTTGCTTCTTAATGAGCATATACGTGGTTGAATGAGCTCGGTTAATTTGCTTAATTGCAAAAAAAAGGCTTGAGTTGTGATCGAGCAGCCTTTACAGTAGTTTTTGTGACAATGTTTAATGGTGTAAAGAGCATGATTTAGTACTTGACATTTTATCATGGAGCTCAATGATGTAAACAACTTGACACAGCACCTTGAAAAACTAAAGATTTATGCTTCTAAGAGGAACTCAATTACGATGTACACAAATTTATTTTTTTCCTATCGGTTTTTCCATTAAACAATGTGTTGCCTTCGTTGGCTGAATTTGCCAAAGTTAGTTATAGTTTTGTCGGCCTATTAATGCTCAATTGTTCATATTGATTTTGCATTTTTGCTTCACGATGCTCGCAATAACTCCTCTATCACCGCCTCCATCTTCGTTGTCAATCTCTTCATCCTCTGCTTCCCCGACGGTAGGGGCGGGCATAGAAAAGTTTGGAGGTGGTCCTGTGGTGGATGCTTGAGATGTGCCCTCCGAAGGTGCTGAAGAAGACGTCACATTTCCAGGTGGGTCTTGATTGATCCCCCATTTCCTCAATCGATTCCTGTCTTTGCAGTGAACCGCATCCTATTTTCCATGAACCTCCGACCAAATCTTAAAATCAATCTTCTAACAAAAAGAATCCTAAAATCAAGTCACCATGGAAACACCTTATCCCATTCCAATTCATCTGGTTGTTCCTTTATCCTAGACTATTGCTTTGCATCTTTTCATTAGTGGCATCATAAAATAGCGAAGGAACATGATGTGGAGGGGTTGTTCGCTTCATGCTATTTTGTGCTTACCAATATCTATGAAGTGTACACACCTCTAAGGTCAATTCTTATGTTGAATAGTGCAGTGTAATTATTCTGTTGCAATCCACTAAATTCTTTATTTTAGACTCAAACGTTTACACCATATATGTTACCGCTAATGGAAAATATTGCAATGTTTTTATGATGGGATACTATTGGAATGTAGATGATATTTGTTTTTATGATTCCGGCTAGGAATAGCGACATAAGCCTGACAAGGGCTGTCACGGAGCGGAGCATAGTCGGGCGTGGCGATAGAGCCAAGTAGGTGTGTAGACTAAGTACAGTGGAGAAGACACGATGTGGGTTAAGCAGAGTTTACCTGGATACTTCGACTGAGTCAATGGCGTGGTGTAAGCCAACTCGATGTGTTTAGTTAAAAAAATATGTTTCCATTGCAACACACGGGTACTTGACTAGTTGTTTAAAACTTCAAATTTAAAGTCAAAGCAAGTTAGGAGAACGCACAACAAAGGATAATTTTTCTGTAAATAGGAACTTATGTCCTTTTATTTTATTTTTATATTTTCTTTTAACATATAATAGTCGATTGGGGATTTATTTTTTTCTCTCTCTCGACCCAAATTAAAAGTGAACTCAAAATTTAGAAAAAAAGCTATGTTTTCTAAATGAAGAACCACCTTAAAAAATTTAGAAAATATTCATGTTTGTTTGGTGTTCATACTAAAATGTATTTTAAGTTTTCAAAAAGGCAATATTTCTCATCAAATATATTCCCCATAGTTAACTTTGGCGCCACGCCAAAAAGAAGAGAGAGAGAGCATGCATATTCGAGCTATGCCGGCCGGGCGTTCTTGAATGGTCATCTCTGGTCGATCGAGTACAAGCCTGTCATGGCCAAAAAGCCAATTAAGCATTCAGCAATTCTGGTCGCACACAGCAGCAGTACCCGCGGGGCGCGCATATAAGCATTCACGGATCCCACGCATGCGTAAATACGTTTGTCCCTATAAGCTCACTACTACAGAACGGCACATCACTATCGCTTTATCCGTATCGGTTCTTAAGTTTTTACGAAAAAACGATTGTGATAAATAACTTCGGAGAGGTGTTAGTAATAATCACTATCGGTTCTAAGATTATAACTGATTGTGATGTAACATTAGGCATATCGCTATCGGTTCTAAACTAAAAAATGATAGAGATGTGAATGGTCATCACTATTTGCCCAATAAACGAAGTGATAGTGATGATCACATCCACATCACTATCGGTTCGCTTTGATAAAAGCGATAGTGATGTGCATATACATCACTATCGGTTTAAGAAAAGAAGTGACATCTTGAAGACGTGATCATCACTATCACTTCTATCAAAAGAACCGATAGTGATGACTATGCACATCACTATCGGTTCTAAAAAAAGCGATAGTGATGCAGATGTGATCATCACTATCGGTTCTTTTATAAGCGATAGTGATGATATCAAGACATCACTATCGCTTCTAAAAGAACCGATTTCGATGTTCACGCTGCCATCACTATCGCTTATATAAAAAGAACCGATAGTGATGAGCGCTCACATCACTATCGCTTTTGAAAAGAATCGATTCGATGTGCCTCGCTAGGTCATATATAGCACTCGATCTGAACTCTTCTCTCGTTGTTGCTCCGGAGGAGATTTCTTCGCCACCCGAGAAAACAACTCATATTGTGTGGTTCAAAGCAATACTTGGGTGAGAAAATTTGAAGTCCTCATGGGTGGGTATTAAGAGGCAAATTTGAAACCCTATCTTGAGGAGATTTCTCTTTTGCCCTCATTTGCGGTTTTCTTCAAAATGTGGGCAATTCTTTAAACCCTTCAATTTTGCACTAGGTAATTTCGATATGTCGTGAATAAAGTTTAGGTTGCTTTGGAATTGTGTACGTGCCTTTGATTTCACACTCTTTATTTGATAAGCACACATCTATTTAATTATTATAGTGCTCTCATGTTAATATGGAATTATTGTTGCTATCTTGTGATAAATGTTAGAGTTTAGGTTATGAACCTCGTCTCCCGCTCGAGGATGCTTATTTACAAATATGCCGAATGAAATGGCATATTTATAAGCGAGCATTCTCGAATTGTCCACGTTTTTTGGATAGTTCGAAGATATGTGGTTCGGGCAAGTTCCTGAGCTGTTGTACAACTGCAGAGTAGATTTCGGTAGCGTCTCCCTGGTGTTCTCCATATGCACACCCCTCTTGACCTGTTGTCGAGACGTGTATATGGAGAACAGTGAGGAGATGCTGCCGAAATTTTCTTTGGAGTTGTACAACGGCTTAGAAACTTGCCCGAACCACATATCCTCGAATGGGATTAGGACCTAACCTATTTAGAGATTAGGTGTCATCGTTGGTACCCTTGTTTTGTTTCGTTGTAGTAAAAAGATTTGCAAGCTACTGCACTAGCTATATAATTAGATTATTTGATATCATTGTTGATTTTAAAAATTTATGACTCCTATCTAGGAATTGGAAGCTCTAAACCGGGAAGAAGCTAGGTATCGATCGAGTACATTTATATATCTTGGAACTGTCCTCTATTTTGCAAAGGTAATATTAATTGAAATGATGTCTCAATATTTAAAATAGCTAGCTAGTTGTCGCCTAGTTTCTCCTTAATTTATTGTGCGAAATTTAATTGCAGATGGACCGTGAGGAATGGATGTATCGGAAAAGCCGTGTGAGTCTTTGAATTTCATAGGGGTGTTAAGGAGTTCAAAAAATTGCGTAAGAGGATATGGTGAGGAGGGTTTAAACTTCATATATTGTCCTTGCATTGATTGCACCAATCTGAGGAGATTTAGCAACTCGGCTCAAATTGAGGACCACCGATTCGACGTGGCTTCGTGAGGAATTACACATGTTAGATCCATCACGGGAGGCGGTAGTACCCTTCCGGATGCAACGAAGACAAAGTGGAACCGGATGACGAGTTGTAGCTTGATATGTTTGAGGAGGATAATTTGGAGCAAATGTTGCGGGATGTGGAGGGTAATTACACGGAAAGAGAGTTTGAAAAGTTTAAAATCTTGATGGAAGCGATGCCAAACCGCTGTTCACAAAGTTGCAAAGCGGAATACACCAAGTTGGGTTCGGTCCTTGCATTGTTCAAATCAAGGCAAAACACCGTTGGGCGGATACAAGTTTCAATGCACTTCTAGTTCTTCTATCGGATCGCTCCGAGGGAAACCATTGCCAACAAGCATTTATGAAGCAAAGAAGCTACTATGTCCCATGGGAATGGAAATAGAAAGGATACATGCATGTCCGAATGATTGCATCTTGTCCGTAACGCACATCGAGCTGACGTGTGTCCAGTTTGCGGTGTGCCCGGTACAAACAAAAGGAGAAGCGAATGACAAGAAGCGTAAGAGTCGGGCAACGACGGTGAAGAGGTCACTAAAGGTGCACCGCCAAGGTTTTGTGGTACTTGCCCATCATTCCCGTCTGGAGCGGTTGTTTGCAAATCGGAGAGGCAAAATTGTTGCGCTGGCATTATGAAACTCGAAAGAAAGATGGCAATCTGAGACACCTCGCTGATTCGGCTCAATGGAGAAACATCGATTGGAAACATGAGGAGTTTGGTGCGAAATGAGGAACATAAGATTTGGGTTGAGTACCGCAAACGGAATGAATCCATTTGGTAACATGAGCAGTCGTCACAGCACCTGGCCAGTCTTGTTGTGTATCTACAACCTCCCTCCTTGGTTGTGTATGAAGCGGAAGTATATCATGATGTCATTACTAATCTCGGGACCCAAACAATGGAAATGATATTGATGTGTACCTTGCACCACCGACGAGGACTTAGTAAAATTGTGGAATGAGGGTGTCGTGGTGTGGGATGCGCATAAAGAGAGCATTTCACCCTACGGGCTATGGTATTTTGCACCATAAATGATTTCCGGCTCTTAGTAATTTGGCGGGTTCTGAGATGAAAGGAGCCAAAACGTGTCCTATTTATGAAGAGGAGATCGAGAGTCTATGGCTGCCAAATTCGGAAAAAGCGTGTATATGGGTCACCGTAGGTTTCTACCTCAAGTCATCGATACCGTAAGATGGATGACAAATTTGATGGGAAGAGGGAAGTCCGCTCGCACCGCAGCCCATGAGTGGAAGGCAAGTATATTCACGTGTAGAGGATATCGATGTTCAAGACGGAAAGAGTCAGAAATCTGTTCGCCCAAGGACAATTTGGAAGAAGAGGTCAATATTTTGGGACTTACCGTCTTGGAAGGAGTTAGATGTCCGACATTGTATTGATGTCATGCATGTTGAAAAGAATGTCTACGATAATTTGGTTGGTATCTGCTGAACATACAGGAAGACCAAGGATGGTGTGAATGCTCGTCGTGACATGGCCTACATGGGAATCGTGCCAAGGCTTGAAGTGATAGAGGAGGATGGAAAAGGTCCGTACATCCCGCTGCATGCTACACCTCGCCCAAGAAGGAGAAAGAAGATCTCTGCAAAGTCTCCAAGGTATTAAAGTTCCATCTGGCTACTCGCAAACATTAAGAAGCTTGTGTCCATGGATGATTTGAAGTTGTTGGGCATAAAGTCCCACGATATCATGTATTGATGACCCAAATGCTCGGTTGCAATCCGAAATATTACGCCAGAGGATGTCAGTTGGCAATCACAAAGTTGTGTTTTTCTTCAATGCGATCTCTGCGCAGTTATTGACCCCGATATGCTAGACAACCTACAGAGTGAGGTGGTGCGGACTACGTGTCGCCTTGAGATGCATTTCCACCGTCGTTCTTCGACGTAATGGTCCACCTTGTTGTTCACCTTGTCGAGAGATTAAGATATGTGGGCCCGCTTTCCTACGTTACATGTATCCGCTCGAGAGGTACATGGGTATATTAAAGTCTTACGTGAGGAATCGGTCAAGCTCGAGGGTAGTATTGTTGAAGGTTATGGGATCAAGAGGTTATTGAGTTCGTGTGGACTACCTAGGTAAAAGACAAGCAATCGGTGTTCTGTATCTCGTCACGAGGGGACTTGCTGTAAAGGAACCATTGGGTCCAAACTAATGAGTCCGAGGTTTGATATATATTGCAAAGCGCATTTGACAGTCTTGCAGAACAGCGCAGAAGTTCGTCCATACATCGAGCAGCATAAGTTGATATTACGGGAAGAGAATCCACAAATGGATGACCTCTCCATCACACAAGAACACAACGATCGATTCCTCACATGGTTCAAAGAAAAGCGGAGGTCTCCTTTAGTGAGAACGTAAAATGGTTAATGAGGGACCAAGATTTAATGTCTACGACATGGCAGGATACGATATTAATGGTTACACCTTTTACACCGAGAGTCAAGATTCCAAGAGTACTTGCCCAAAAAAGTGGTGTGTGCATAAATGCTTTCTCCGATTATCATCACTCGAAAAGAGTCTCTCCAACCACAATGAACTCCTACTATGGGTTGATCAAGAAATTTGGGAGCTCGATTACGGAATATACCAAGTTCCATTGTTCGATGTAAGTGGGTAGGACTTCCACATGGAGTGAAGGTCGACAAGAGAGGCTTTACTATTGCGGATCTCAGCAGACTCGCCTACAAAGATGACCCATTCGTCCTTGCGAAGCAAACAACTCAAGTCTTCTACGCGTGATCCGCCAATCCGAGGTTGCACATCGCTCTTCATGGCAAGAGACGGATCGTAGGAGTTGAAGATGTTGTAGACGAAGAAGAGTATAACCAATTCGATGAGATACCTTCATTTGCGGATGGGGCTGTCTTAGTGGGGATGACGACACACATGGAGCCAATTACATGCGAGTAGATCATCATGAAGGGCGATTGTAAATAAATGGACTATTATAATGTTTGTTGTTAATCACATTGTTGTATTATGTATGTGAAATAGTTTACAATGCTCAAAGTAAAAATCCATGGTGAATTGCTTGCAAATAGTTGAATCATCATTTATGGAAATTATCGTGAAATTAGGAGTAATTTGAAAAAGTTTTGACTTTTCTACGCTTTACGCACAAATTTCTGCAAAATTCCTAATAATTTGAACAATGTACGAAAAAGTTATGGCATTTTCTCTCTCTCTCTCGATGAAATGATGAAAATTCAGAACTTGCAGATAGGTGATAAAGTTTATTATTAGTAAGCAATGCCACAATAAGGAAAGTGTACTGGACCATATATGGAGCTATTGTCCAAAGAATTACATATAGTGTAGTCTCGATCGATGTACAATCTATATAATTCGAGACACGTAAATGAGGCTAAACTATATGAAATCATTTTGGAAATTTTAAAAACTTGGACTTCATCCAAAAAGTTTTGACTTTTCAACTATCTAAGGAAAATTCATGCCTAGAAAGTGAATTTTGGCATCTTTTTCCAATGCTAACTCTCTTTTGCAAAAATTCTTTTTTGAAAAGATTTGTAGTATCTCAAAGTATATATCTGGAAAATTTTAAATAATTCCAACGATATTTGCAAAAGTTTTTCACTCTTTGATCTAATTCTGAAAATTTAGACTTCATGGTTTGTCTTGAAAGGAAACAGTGCAACGAACTACATCAGTGTCGGTTTTATTCAAAAAAGCGATACGGATGACTATGCACATCGATGTCGGTTTTCTTTGAAAAAGTGATCTGAGATACATATTGAGGTACATCAATGTCGGTTTTATTCAAAAAGCGTCACGGATGAATATGCACATCCGTGTCGGTTTTATTTGAAAAAGCGATACAGATATTGAGCTTATCCGTGTCGGTTCTATTAAAAAAACCGATACTAATGATTATAGACACCAGTGTCGGTTTTCTTTAAAAAAGTGATACAGATATATTGAGATACATTAGTGTCGGTTTTATCGAAAAGCTTAAACGGATATATCCATTATCGATGTCGGTTTTGTATTTAAAAGCGATACGGATGATTAATCTTATCCGTGTCGGTTTTATTAAATAAACCGATACGGATGAATATAGATCGTTGTGTCGGTTTCTTTACAAACCGACATCGATGATCGATAGCCTATTTGGGCGCTACATACATCGTCTTAACCCTAGCGGTAAGCACGACCTGCGCCCGTCGCGCCGCCGCCACGCCTTGCCCCACGCCCGACGCAGCCGACGACGCCGCCCGTCGCTCGCGCCCGACGCCGCCGCCTTCGCCGCCTCGCCTCGCCGACCCGCCGACGCGCCTCTCGTCCGGTCGTCGCGCCCGCCGCATACTGCCACGAATGCCGTTGGCGACGCTGACGCCTCGTCGCCGGCCGCCGCCCGCCTTGACCCGACTCACGCCTTCGCTTGACGCTCTCGACGACCCTGACGCCTGCCGCCCGGCTGTCGCCGCCGCCACGCCACGCCCCTTACGCCCGACAGCGCCCACCCACCCGACGTCTCGTCGCCCCGGCCCGCCGCCCGGCAACCTCCTCCCCCTCGCTGGCCTCCTCCTGCTTGCTCCCCCACGGCGGCCTCCTCCCCGTGAGCTCATCATCCTGGTGTGCCGTCATCCTCGAGGTAAAAATCTGAACCAAATTAGTGCAATTATCGTGCAATTTCTGATTGTGAAGTGAGATGTGAGTAGGATGAACTTTCTGTGGTGCCTTGTTGCTTGCGAAGTATTATCTCTGTATGTTTGGATGCACAAATGCCCAATCACCATTAACAGGGTGAATTATTATCTCTGTATGCTTGCGAAGTATTGGTGAATTGCCTTGCATATGATTCGCTTTTGGTTGATTGTGCCCAAATAATAGCAACTGCAAATGCAAATGCCTTCCTAGCTTCTTTGGAATATCTGTGAACCTTTTATGGACATTTGTATGGACATCAAATGTGGTCCATGTTGGTGCATTATGAGTGCATTTAAAATCTAGTCATCGATGTCTGTTGAATCAATTTCAGTAAACACTGACCCATGAATGGAAACAATTTATTAGAGCTAACAGCTCATACATGGTCAACCTCATGCCAATTTGGTTCCTTTTCCTCTTACATTTCTTTCCTGCAATCAGTCATGCCAATGTGTTAGGTATCATCTCAGCCCTACATGCATATATACAATGTTCTTTCTTTCTTCAAATGGTAAATGATTTTTAGATAAACTGCTAGATTAGTTCTGAATAGGCCTTTTAGTTTGCCATGATTATAGATAGGCTGATCAGCATAGGCTACAAAAAAATAAGGCACCTTCAAATGTTAGAAGGAAGGAGTAACTTGCACAACATTTAGTATGTGAATACAATCATCGCAGCATTGGATGGCACAATTTCTGCGAGTTGTGCTGTTGTTCTCAACCTGTGGCTTTCACATTTTGCCGAAAGCTGTTAATCTTAAGGCTAGGTAGATATAGCATTACTCAGTGTAACTGGACAAACTTCAACAGGTATTCTGATTCTCGTTGGTTAGCAACTATAAACATGTATGTGAGTTAGCAACTATAAACATGTATGAACTAAGTACCAAGTAGTTAGCAACTATTTTTCTCGTTGGTTACCTTCTTTAGTTTCTGGAAGCTATTTTGCGATGTGAGTCCTCTCTTCCTTGCACTTCTCATTAATATTGTTATTTCATTGTTGGCATCCTTGTAAGCCTTCACATAAGAGAGTTAAATTTAGTTCACAGCCACAATATGTCATTTGTCTAGTCCTTCGTTTGGATGATTTACTAATTGATGCATTTGGTGAACTTTGGTAGTTGCAGTCTGTTGACATACAACAAGAAAATAAAATGTTAAGTCGATTAACCAACAAGTAAATGTTTGATAAGTAAGACATGGATATATGTTCCAGAATGCTTAAATTACCATGTTCACTTTACATCTACTTGCTTGTGATTATTTTTGCAAACATTTCTTAGTTCAAATTTCATAATGAATGCTTTCGTCATCTCGCAATTCAAGAATTAATTTTTACCTACATGTTACTATAATATGATCTACGTTAGAGTTAAAAATGCGTAACCTACGTCTCCCATTCGAGAGTGCTTATTTATGAATATGCCATTTCGTCACATTCATAAGCAAGCGCCTCTAATTGTCCCGATTTTTGACGATTCGAGGATATGTGGTTCGGGCAAGTTCTCGAGTGTTGTACAAGCTGCAGAGTAGATTTGGTAGCATCTCCCTACGGTGTTCTCCGGATATACACCCTCTTGACTGTTGTCGAGGCGTGTACCGGAGAACAGCGGGAGATGTCGCAAATTTTCTCCGAGATGTACAACGGCTTAGGAACTTGCTCGAACCACATATCCTCGAATGGGATTAGGACCAAACCTATTTAGAGAGTAGGGGTTATCGTTGGTACGTATTTAGGTGGTCAACGGATAAACTTTTTTTGAAGATCATTCGTTCATTTGTTACTCTCTTTGAAATATGCTAGAACGATTACATCTTATTACTTATCTATTCAGCTATTGCTTTACATGATTTATTGTCAAGTTCACAAAATAGGTACAATTACTTTCTCTCATGTCAAATATATGATCTTATCGATAAGAAAACTCAAAATGTCACAATTAGAGAGCATCGGCTCCTCGCGCACAGTAGAAGGTGCTCCCGAGGGCCGAGCCAAGTTCGAGGTGTTGAGAGGTGAGTAAGGTGAGGAAGGCCCGAGGACCGAACACAGGCCACAGGGAGAACACCGCAGTTCTCCACTTCAATGCCACGGGTCATGCAGCCCTCCCAAGTACAAGGGGCGATACCGTTCATTCCTCGGTCAATTGGTGAGAGAGAGAGTGCCAATAACGATTAAGGATTGGAGGAAGGAAGTCAGCACCGAGCAGAAGAATCGGTTGTGGGACGAGGTTAAGGGAAAATGGATTATAGAGGAGGAAGATGAATGCAACGCGAGGCGGTACGCCTTGAAGAGGATGGGTGTGGCATTGAGGCACTTCAGGGTCCTCATGCACAGTGAGTACGTACTAAAAGGTCGTACACCATTCGAGAGGTATCCGTTCGTTACTACAGATGTTTGGGAGGAGTTCATGACGATGAAGGGTACGCCTGAGGCAGAGCAGCTAAGAGAGAGGAATACCGCTATCCAGAGGCACAACACGCACCCGCACCACCTCGGTACAGGCGGCTATGAGGGGAAGAAGGCAGAGTGGGCGCGACTAGCCGAGGAGTGCGCGAACTCCGGGACGACGATGCCTTACTCCCATATATGTGAGGAACGGGCACGCAACTGGGTATTAGCGAGGACAAAGAAAACCCCCGTCGGGCAGCTTGTAGTCGCAAACCCGCATCTGCGCCGCACGTCGTCTCGCCATCGTAAGACATCGACTTAGTACATTGCGCTTGGCCTAGCTTGTTGTATTTCAGATCTAATTCGTACTCGCTTATTCTTTGGAGGAGGTAAGCCGGCGAAAAGAGCAGGGACCTTCGAGCCAAGGGTGAAGGATATCACGTCGTCTGCGATCGGAAGCCCGACCATAAGGGCCGAGTGCTTGCCGTAGGGTCGGGGCATCTGAAGAAGTCCTACTTCCAAGATGACGCTCGAGTGCTAGATCAAGATCATGGGAGGCACGTGCGGGCGCCTCAAGGACACTCTCGAGGAGCAAGCGGGGAGGAGATCAAGGAGGAGATGAGGGGAGATGATGGCACGTGAAGATGAGATAAGGGGAGATGATGGCACGTGAGGAGCGCTTGAGGGCCGAGATGATGGCGATGATCTCTCGAGTCGAGCGGATGCCCTCGCCTCTTGTAGAGAAGCTCGTGCCTCGACCTAGCGGTATGTGGTTCAAAAATGATCAGACCGATCCCGGTGAAGGTAATAATTAATTTTTCCTAACTTAAAGCTACAAGTGTAACTCCCACAATGTTTCTCCTCAAGTTGCGCATATCTTGCAGCCCTCGCTAAATGCCACCACCACCTCGACGGAGGACGGATTTCTGTCGAGGTGCACGCGGGTTGCATTTCCATGCAAGGAGACGGACACGTGCATGGTCACCTTTGGGGAAGGGCTACATGAGGTGCGGTGGACTACGCCCACGAACACTTCTTATCACATGTGCTCGAGTTCCCCAACGAAGATATCGGCACTCTCGGGCAAGCACGTATGTCGTTCATCAAGTGGCCCACGACGGGTGTCGACTAGTCAAGGTAAAAATCCCGCGTCTTCTCTACCATTCCAAAGAGTACCGCAATAAGTTAAATATGAGCGTGCTTTGTAGGTTCCTACCGCACTGTGCTTACTCGTGCTCTGTACATTCACCACCGTGATGAGTCCTACACGGAGTGCAGAGCTCATGTGTAAAAGGACAAGCACGACACCAATAGAACCACAAGAGGCCTCTGAGACTCCTTCCGCCAAGAAGGCAAAGGCGATAAAGGCCACAACACCCTTGAGGTACACGAAAAGCCAACTACCTTGACCTCAAAGACTCCTTCGCCCGAAAGGAAAGTCAACACATGCCACGCACATCCCTTACGACTTTAAGGCATACGACATGGAAAGCCCCGATTGCATCCAACGAACTAAATGATATAGGCGGGTGGACTCGCATGCTCCATGGATGGTACATGGATAAGGTGAATGAGGAAGAGCGTCGAGTCGACTTCAATGTGATGTATAAAGGGTACATTTCCACCGTGACGAGAATGGGATATTCCCGTCGGTTTGAGGATATGTTTCGTGTACCATTAATGGTCGTCGATATTTCTACTTTACGATCACGACGCCGTGAGTATCGCACCATACATCATGAGCTGATGAACTTTATAGGATTTTGCATTATGTTTTCTAATATCAACACGAGTTGTAGGGCAATGAGACAGTGAGCCGTGACGAATCAAAACCAAGTTGGGTTCGTCGACCCCGAGCTTGTGTCTGCGACCACGGCTAGGCTACATCCGGTGTTTGTTCTTTGGCTACATCAAGCGGGTATTGCATACTGAGTCGACGAAGGACTTCGTTGTAATACCGTACCACGAGGAGTAAGTAGTACAAACCCTTCAATTACTCGTACGCACTTAAGCCGTATGCGAACTTATTTCCTTGCACTACATTCCATTTAATAAGCAACCATTGGGTTCTACTCGTCCTCGTCCGAGCGAAAACACATCTACATTTTTAACTCAATCAAGAAGAGACCGATGGCCTACGCGGTCAAGTGTCCTTTGCGTAAGTAAGTACATTACCGTAACGTAACACTTTACGAATTTAACTATATTTTTTACTCAATGGCATCTCTCCAATATATGTAGGGTTTCTGACTATGTCGATGAAGGAGGGTCACACGATAAGAAAAAGGGCAAGACGCTAGAGTATAAGAAATTCACGGTACAAGTGCCTAGCATATATACGATTAATTTTTTCTGACATCTAATTTTCGTGTGTTAATTTCTTTTCTCTCTTCACAATGTCATCAATAGGCAGCGATGACTGTGCGGCTTCTATGTCATGCAACACATGTTGGTTGTGGTCATGCTCACACCTTTTTCCTAAGGTATATGTACATGCATACTTAGCCTTTCACTTACAAATTTTGAAACTTAAATTCATGCACTCATTTATGTTTTGCGGAAGATCAATATCCCCGGAAGAGCTTAGACAAAGAAAGCACTCAACAATTTACTGAGACCACTTATGCCAATGGTGCTGGTTGGAAGTTATATCGAGGACGGTAGGTTTAGAGATCCTGAAGCGTCCTACTAGTCCATATGGAAACAATATTAATTGCATATGTCAACGTGATATATATGCACGTGTACTGATTATTAAGCATGTTTGTGTTTGTATGTTGTGAACGAATGGGCTATGTGTATTGTAATTTAAGTGTTCGTGTTCTGTGAATGTGATATGTGCATTTTGTGTTCTGTATTGTGAATGTGATATATGCCCATTGTTAATATTTGCCATTTTGGGTAATATGGAAAATTGCAACACCACCAAGAGGGTCATCAGAATCGGTTCTTATGTGGAACCGATTCTGATAACCACATAATTGGAATCGGTTCTTGTATATATGATTCTGATGACGTCTCATCCGAATCGGTTTTTTGAAAAAAAGTGATTGTGATGACACAATCATTAGAATCGGTTCTTAAGATGAACTGATTCTGATGACCTCTTATCAGAATCGGTTCTTTTAAGCAAGCGATTGTGATGACCACATGTAACATCCCGAAAAATGCCATAATATAAAAATTCATATTTTGAATTTTAATATATTATTTCTGATTTTTCCTGACATGATTGGAATTTTATTTGGATTTATTTGGATTTTTGCATTGAATGAAAAATTGAAGAAATGGAATTAAGGAATGGATAATGGTAAAAAGGTAAAATGGTAAAAGATAAATTTTGGAAAAATTACCATAGAACCTTAACCTCTCTGGTAAGTCAGTAAAATCAAGAAGTAAAATTTTATGCACAGAAAAAGGGGTAAATAAAATTAATGTCACCTCTTTTTGACTAGAAGCAGTGCAAGTCAAAATTTATGAAACATATTCGTAGTTTATCTGAAGCTGGAAAAATTACCAAAACACCCTCAGGGTAAAACTTATGTCTGGTAAAAATCTCAGGATTTGATCATGTTGGCAAAGCCCTCTAATAATTCAAAAATAGAGACCATCAAAAACTAGAAATCCTAATGTCAGAATTTATATAAAATAAATACCCAATATTTTGTCTTGAAAATTTTACAGAGACATCCTTGACCTACATATAACCTCTCATAAAAGTTACAAAAATAAATAATAAGGTTTGAACATTTAAATAAATACAAATCCGAAATGGGAATTTTGAGTGATGTACAGTGTCAGAATTTTTATAATTTAACCATGCGGTATTTGAGTCTCGAATTTTTACTGAAGGTTAGAAACTACCAGTTAAGGTCAGTCAAAAAGTTTCACAAAATCACACACTGATTTGATAGCGTTTTAAGGCTCACATGGAGCTGTCCGGCTGAAACTTATCCTCCGCCTCGCTTTCACTCACCGACGTGTGGGGCCATGTCCACTGTGCCGTAACCGCTCAGCGGCAACGGAAAAATTCCCTTGACACTGACTGGTGGACCCGGACCCACTTGTCGGTGTCACTCTTCCTCTGCCTCTCTTCTTCTTTTCCTGCCGAGTCGTCCTCCCCACGCGCGAGAAACTTCGCCCGCAGCGGCGTCTCGCACGATTCGCGCCACCCCGAGTGATTGATTGCCTCCACGTTCATCCTTGGGAGCTGTGCGCCATACCATGTCGAACTCACATCGTTTCCTTGCCGAGAGATCACGCGCCACCTCGTCAAACCGCAAATGTAACCGCCGCAACACTCTCGCGTTCAAATCTGTACAACTCGAATCCCGGCTATAAATACTTGTGTGTCGTCGCCTTGAGACTCCCTTCTTCCTTGCTCATCTCTGGACCAAACACGAACCGAGACTCGTGTTCTTCACCGTTTCTACTGAAAACCCAAAAGAGGGAGATCTTCAATTCGCAAATTGGTATCCATCCTTGAAATTGATTCTTCCTCTAGCACCACCGACTTCCTAGTTTACTCATCACCCCAAATTTTACCTCTTTTCACCTCTGAGCTTCCTCACCGGCGCCTTTCTCCTCCGACTCGGCAAGACGGTGACAACCTGCATCAGTAGCTTCCGAGCGAATCGATGGCCAAAATGGAACCCTAGCGACCCATCAAGCTTCCATCGCTACCGATTCGCCGAGGAACCACCACCTTTCTTCTCCGTGAGCCTCACCTTCCACCGCCAAGATGCCGCCGGTGGCAGCCCGCCCGACCGCCCCCCCGGTGAGCGACCCCACCCACATGTGCGCCAAGACCTCCGGTGCCTACTGTGCTATCCATTCGGCGGACCCTCGCGGAGAGCCGTCGCCGAGCAACTCTAGCGCCACCTCTGTTCTCCGGTCAGCACGCACTGTGGGCCCCTCCTGTCGATGGCGCAGAAGCAACTTCGGTGCATTCGGTAGAATACGCTTTCTCACTCAAAACGTATTTCTAGTTTTCAATTCAATTTCAAAACCGAGCCACTTCAAACATTAATAACTTTTGAATCTTTAGTCCAAATAAAGTGAAACAAAATTATAAATTCATATAAAATCTAGTTCTTTCAGAATATGCAATAACATTTTGAAAATGTTCACTGGATAAATTTGAAATTCAAATTTAAAGTAAAGGCTTAAAGAAGTGCTATATATTAAAATGTTGTAAACAAATTTGGAATGGAATGGAACTAATTTTAGTGAAATACTCATGTTTCCAGAAGTTCAAATATATAAAATATTTGATTTTCACTTATGTTTGAATTACTTTCTATTAAAGATTGTAATCAAAGCATTAGAAATTCAAATATACATTATTTGAATAAATGAAACATGGAATAAGTAAAATTTAATTTCTGAATACTATTATGACAGTAGGATACCTGAATTTACCAAAATAATTAATATATGAATTTGATTTGAACTATCTTTAACAATATGAAATAATCTAAATATAAAATGTATATGTACATGCATATAGAATCAAATAGTCAATAGAGAGATCAAATGAATTCAAATAATCGCTAAACCAGTTTTATTATACCTCTGGCAGTATAAGGTTTCCAGATATAAAATAATACTTAAAGTTTACTACATAAAACAGTAAATAATTAATGGTCAAAAAGTAAATAATTGCATAATTGGAATAGTTGTAACCTTCGCGAATAAATTCAGAATTTGATGAAACCAAATCTAATAACCTCGAAAAATAGTACCCCTGCTGTGAAGACAAAAATACCTTATGTTTGTGTTAGGTTGAAATAAAATAATGTTAGACCCTAATGATCGTTTATAGGAAAAACATCGCGGATAAAAACCAATTGTCGCGAAACCAACCTTAAATTACTTCTAGTATCATGCCCTATTAATGCCTAAAAAATGGGTAAATTATCCTAGGCGGTGTAGTCGCAGTCTTGTATCAAAAACTGAACTCTTATCGAGTAAAAATTGAACTATCAAGCCTTTTCATCGATCCGTAGAACCTCTCGTCTAAACGCAAATGTAATAGAAATCAGTTTAGAAATGATATTTAGGATATGTACTACCATATTCTAGAAAAATATTTCATTTACAACTTTCATTTCAACTAAATCCTGCTAGTTGAATACCCCTAAAAAGTATGATTGTCGTAACCTTTTATATCACCTAAGCATTTTCAACTATGAGAATGATGTCTCGTCTAAACTCAAAAATATATGAAATCAGCTTAGATATGTTATTCAAAGTATATGCTATTAAGTTCCGAAGAAATAACCTTATTCCATCATGTTTTGCTTAAAAACTTTAATAGTCAAATAACCCTTAGTTGTATGTTTAATAAACCTTGTCATAGCAAGAATAAGTGATCCTAGTAATAAGAAATTTGTAGTTAATATATTTGTATCACCAGAACCTTCTTAAATCTATAAATAAATCTAATTAGCTAGCTTGTCAATCATAACTTATTTAAAACCCTTCATATGCAAATCTTAAGGCCAAGTGCTATTAGCGTAACCTTAACTAGTGTTTCAACTCTTTTAATCCAAATAATTTTAGCATCTATAATTCGAAGTAATAAATATTAGAATTCATAATTTTAGCCTCTTGAATTAAGTAAATCAAGAGAAGATAATCTATAAAAGAAACCTGTTTCGTTATCTCAAAACCATTAAGAATATGAATTTGTAAGTATCTAAATCATGAGGTCGTAAATAATTCAACCCTAAGTGTTCCTGTTTTCTGCAATGAATCTTTATTTGATTTTCTGTCTGTCTTCTTTTCGCCTTTATTGAAGTTTATTATTTGCTATTTTCCGATCAATCGACGTGTAGAATTCGACGTCCCTTCCTCCGCCGTTGCCTCCGTAAATCTGCGATCGCGTCTTAAATGTAAACGATATATGAGCAAGGCAAGCACCCTCCTTTGACCATCTTGATCCCAGAATTTAATTTGCATTGTTTATTAAAATGTTTTATGCATACGTTTACTTTTTGTAAATTGCTATTTTGTGGTACTGGTAGTTATACCTTTTGTCTCATGAAACTTCCTTGATAAGTATCAATATGTGAACCTTGATAACCATAGATTAAGCTTAGACAATTACTTAATGTCGCCCTGGGTATATACGATTACTTTTATCCATGCTTTTAGAACAACTGAGAATGATGATCAGATCAAAACTTGTTTCTTAAGAAATGGAAAATGTTGGAAATAAAGCTGTTGGTTATGGATATTTTGATTAAAAACCCAAAATAAAACTATGGCTTTGATGCGGGCGATTATTGGCAATAGCCGGAGGTGCAGAGGGATTTGCACGTAGTTAGGGTGGAGTATCGCCCGTGTCGGATTAAGGACCGAGCAATGGGACGCTATAGATCCAAGAATTTCGTACAACCACGAGGGCTGGTATGGGACAGTCTTAGCCTATTAAGTTGTTTAGGTGTGGCTTTGCATCTAAGGAAGGCGGAGTTATGCACGGGCATTCGGTTTGGTCTGTCTGTAGGGGTTTACTTACCAATGCAATGGTGTACGCCTTGCCGTGACGTAAACGTGGTGTTGGGTGTGATGTGAAAGGAGCCACGTCTTGGGTGAGTGTTTCATTTCCATGGCGAGGTCAAACGTCCCGGCTGGTTCAAAGCCACATCTAGATAATGTAACGGCTCAGATGATCTCCTTGCCAACACACCAAAGGAAGTGTGTTAAGCGATCCGCAAAAGAGGTTGATCATTCCTTGTGGGTAAAGTGTACACCTCTGCAGAGTGTAAATCTAATTAATTAGCCGTGTCCACGGTCAAGGACACTTGGTGAAGTCATTCCAATGTTAGAATGCTTTGGTATTTTCCAAAATTGGGTTTTGGTTTGGAACCTGTTTTATCAGCTTTTGTTTCATGTCAAAGGATCGACATTGTTGGATTCCATTTCTGGATTATTCGTTATTCACGATGGGTTGTGAATATTACTTATGCTTTACTTATTTCATATCAGTCAATTATGCTTTTACAAATTCCGTTTGCAAATAACTTGTTTTACAATGTCAATTCTGCTTTATGCAAATGAACTGTAGTAGCCTCCTTTGAAATGGCCTGCATATATATTAGGCTTTGCTCAAGTCTTGCGGAGTACGATTGTACTCACCCTTGCTTATATGTGGTTTTTAGGTGGTTAAGTTGTCGAAGCTTCGAGGTTTCTTCCATCGCAGGTTGCGGGATTTTTCTTCGTCGAATCTTTCTAGGGATTATGCCTTGTCGGTTGCCTGCGGGTGTTGGATGGGCACACTACAAGACTTTGCTTCTTATCTCGCTTTATCTACGATTTGTAAGAGTTTTCTTTATGTAATAGCTTCCGCTAATATTATTTGTTGTATGGTTGTGATTCCAATTGTTGTAAACATGTGAGTGCTAGCTCTTGATCCAGGAATGGCACAAGTAATCACATGGAGGTTCTGTTCATCGAGCGGGTCTCACAAAGATTGGTATCGAGCTATCCGATTGTAGGATAAACCCTAGATAGAATGGTCGTTAGCATTGGGACAAACAAATTCAAAATCTTATGTTTCAAAGTTATCATATTTGCAAAATATAGATTTTGCTATTCTCTCCTCATTCTTAAGATCTTATTCTTACTACTACTTTCATTTTGATTTGTAAACAAATTCTTCTCATTCCTTAAAGATAGTTTATCCTCGCTATTGTTTCTGAAGATGTCTGAGGTATGTCACTATCTTGCTTGCAAATGAAGGCTACATGGTTTACGCCAACAATCTTATTGGAGCCGACAACGCTTCACTAATCTCGACAATGCAGAAGCAAAGCTCGAAGAACCTACTGCATGAAGAGACGACTTCACCTAGCAGTAAAGTGCAGAAGGATAGAATATATTATGACTTGCCTTAAGATAGGAACCCTTACGCATAGCGTATTATTCTGCTCTAATTATATAAAGCATTTTATCTGGTGTTTATATCCACTACTTAAAATTTGGTTTTATTCTGTTTGTCAGGATTTATTTATGTGTGAGCTTAACCTTTAGGTTAAAGTTTCACAATAAGTTGTCCTTATGTATAAATATGGGAAACTTAACCCATTGGATAAATTGGAAATCATAAGATAGCTTATCTCTTCTCTTCTATAAAATTTCTTCCAACCTTATCCTTTCTTTTGTGGAACTTTCCCTTAGTGTAAATCATTATGATCATTAACTTATCAAGTCTAATCAAGATTAATAGTATGATTACCATTACTACTGACTTCTTGAAACCATACCATTCACATACAAACTAATGCCAATATCTCGCCATATTAGTAACCACAAATTTACTTAAGTCACTTTTGGCCAATTAAAATCTGATTCTAACCATAACAACTTTTGACTATGCCTCAAAACTTAATTGTTTAGATCTTATACCATGAAATTAAGTAAGAATCAGAATAGTCTTATGTTTTCAGATTAAAATTTTGAATGGTCGTCGAAAGGAAAACAGGGAACATCGAAAGCCATATTTTCAAAAAAAAAACGACAAATTCTTTTTGAGAAATAATTTCGCTAACAAGTCAATAACATCGTAATACCTGCAACAGCAAATTCTAAGAAGATGGAAATAATGAAGCATCAAACCTCTCTGACTTTATAGAAACTTTGGACCATCGATACAACAAGTAGTATAAAGAATTAAAAGAAACTCATCGTCAAGTGGCCTATCTTAAAGATAGTACTATCCAAATTACACATTATTTTAAACTACATAATAAACCTCTTGTGCAGAGATACATATGGTTAGGATAGTAGGAGAAAAACATTAGATATCCCTCCCATATACTAAGTTGAAAATATATAGCTTTATTGTGTTATTGCAATTTTGTTGTGAAACTTCAGATTGCTTTGGGTTACTCTCAGTAAATGTTAAACCATTAGGTTGGAATTTACGATGTGCCAACCCTTATTTAATAAGAAAATTTAATTAAGAATATTTTAAGGAACGAAAAGTCGCCTTATGAACTAATAACTACTTAGTAACCAACCTTGGAACAACGTTTTAATGAATGAGACATCGTCTTATAAATTAATCAAGAATTACCAAATCCATATATAGGTTATTCTCAAAATGATATTTTAATCAACAGAATGTTGCTTTGTAAAACAGATAACTTTCATCTAACCATATCCTTCCAATTTCAATATCTTGAAGACACCTTCGAAACAATCCATTAACGCATCAACTACCAGTAATGAGTAATAAGTTTTTCGGCCTTTATAATCAACCTTAGGCACTTCCTAAATAACTCTAGTTGAGATGCATCCTTTTATTCATCTCAAACATTTTAACATGCCGTGTGCCTCTCTTTAAGTTAGCTTTTATTACTAAAGAATCTTGGTATAAATTGCTAGCGCCTCATTCACTTCATGAAACCCAACAGACTCATCAAAATAACATTGTCCTAACAATCATTGTTGCAGGATACCTGTGACAAGATCCCTCGGCAAGGTCTTGGAAAGTGAAGCCATGTTAAGCTTTCAGCCATCAACGGATAATCCTACCTTAGTTCAGCCAGGTTCCCAACATTTAGTACAGAACAATTCCAACCTTGGCTCAGTTCTTGCCCGAAAAGGAAATGGTTTAGATCAGAAGCCTACTCCTACATTTCACTCAATACCTAAACGATGTTCTTTGAAGTGTTGCCAACCCAACCAATCTGAAGATCGTGCTTGCATTCGCTGTGGAGAAATAGGACACACTGCTGTCGAGCATGCAATAAATTGCTCCAGCTGTGAAGGAAATCATTCTCCCGGAAGATGTCCCATGAGCAACATCACTTGTTACCTTTGTGAAGGTTATGACCATTGCCCAGCTCAATGTCCCCTAGATCCGATAGTTGCCAATACAATTCAGCATCAGCGAGAGAAATTTCGTGCCTTAGTTGCTCAAGATTTGGCAATCAGAAGGGAAAAACTAGCTACACAGAAAATATTACCTAAGGAGTTAAAGAAGCAACACATAGACTTTGATCGCCTTCATCCAGGAAGTAATAAATGACCATCGCCATCAGCATGTTTCTTGTGTGATGAAGAAGGACATTGGGCAAGGGAATGTCCGCAAGCTGAAATTAAAAAGGAAGACAGTATTGAGAATCCAATCATACCCACCAAGACGCCACAAGAGAAGCGTGAGTGCTTCAACTGTCACAAGAAGGGTCATCTAGCTAAGCGATGCCCGCAAAGAGAACAAATATTTTCTGCAACTATGGTCATACCAGAAGTTACATCAGTTAAGATTATAACTCCAAGAGTAGGAGGAACAAAATCTGAATCAGTTTACTCGAAGAATCAGTTCAAGAAAAGACGCTTGAATGAAGACGCTTGCCCCAGGAGGAATTCTGCTCAATTCCATCCTGAATTTCAACCATCACTTGTTCATTCCTCCAACAACGCTTGTGAACAGCCATCTGGTATCCAAAACCAGGCAACTAATGTTACATGCTTTTACTGTCGTGAGCGTGGACATTATGCCAACAAATGCCCAAAGAGGAAGAGAAGTCAACCTCAAGGCCAACAAGCCCCTATCTCCGTATTTACTCCAACTCGAGACATCAATCATGGCATCTGACACAATGCCAGGTACATCTGTTATAAATATAGTTTCTGCCAGAACTTAGATTAAATCGAAATCATTGTGTCTAATCTTAAAGTGATACTTCGATAGCGGAATATTACCTTATAAATTTAACTGAACTCTCATCAAAATATATCTCATCTTAATCCTTCAAATGGCCAGTAAGATATCAAGTGCTAAACTTTCAGTTTTCATCTTTAACCATTGCCCAATCAATCTTCTATCTATTTTAGAACATCAACAGATAACATTGCTATTTGTTTGAATAAGATGGACATCGCCGCTTGCGTCGATCGAGAAGAATCTCATCACTTCACCAAAATCTACCCAAGAAGAATTCTTCATCTCGTCAAGGATGACATCGGTGATTTCCAAGTTATATCAAGACCTAGGAAGCATCAAGTATCCAGAACAACCCCTGCCTTCATGTCAGGCGTTGAATGTAAAGACCTTCCTTATGTAATTACACTAGGCACTTAATGTAATATCAAGTACGTCCTTTATATATGCAATTCCTACAATCAACCTTTTTGACTTTATACATTATAATCTTTCATAAGTACCAAACGCGAAGAAAATCAGAACCCTCTAGATGATCAAGCAAATTAAATCATCGGGATAATTTTATAATCCTCCTACCTTAACCTAAATTCTTGAATTATCCTACCTTGTTTTCAATCTAAAGACGACCTAGAATAACATTTATTCTCACCTAATTTTATCAATCTGTTGTTAAATCGTGCAGATCAACCATTATATTCAAATATCATTTCTTGATGATAACTTTAAATTCTTCCCAAATGAATCGAGTAACAAACAATAATTATTTCCCTCAAAATTCTAAACATATCGCGTGTCATTCTAAAAATTAGATTGTCATTATTAACAATCCTAGTTATGCAATCAAAAGAGATATGTAGTAATATTCCTCATTCGCTTACATGAAACCCAAATAGAAATCTTCTCCATTCTAGCCACGTCACTTTGGAATCGCAAGAACGATGTTTTGCAAAGCGACTATACTGGAAATAAGAAGACGAGAAACAACGAGATCATTTCGAGAAAGAATTTCCAAACCCATTTAGTCCTTGCAAATCTCGGGACGAGATTTACGTAAGGGGTAGATTTGTAACATCCGAAAAATGCCATAATATAAAAATTCATATTTTGAATTTTAATATATTATTTCTGATTTTCCTGACATGATTGGAATTTTATTTGGATTTATTTGGATTTTTGCATTGAATGAAAAATTGAAGAAATGGAATTAAGGAATGGATAATGGTAAAAAGGTAAAATGGTAAAAGATAAATTTTGGAAAAATTACCATAGAACCTTAACCTCTCTGGTAAGTCAGTAAAATCAAGAAGTAAAATTTTATGCACAGAAAAGGGTAAATAAAATTAATGTCACCTCTTTTGACTAGAAGCAGTGCAAGTCAAAATTTATGAAACATATTCGTAGTTTATCTGAAGCTGGAAAAATTACCAAAACACCCTCAGGGTAAAACTTATGTCTGGTAAAAATCTCAGGATTTGATCATGTTGGCAAAGCCCTCTAATAATTCAAAAATAGAGACCATCAAAAACTAGAAATCCTAATGTCAGAATTTATATAAAATAAATACCCAATATTTTGTCTTGAAAATTTTACAGAGACATCCTTGACCTACATATAACCTCTCATAAAAGTTACAAAAATAAATAATAAGGTTTGAACATTTAAATAAATACAAATCCGAAATGGGAATTTTGAGTGATGTACAGTGTCAGAATTTTTATAATTTAACCATGCGGTATTTGAGTCTCGAATTTTTACTGAAGGTTAGAAACTACCAGTTAAGGTCAGTCAAAAAGTTTCACAAAATCACACACTGATTTGATAGCGTTTTTAAGGCTCACATGGAGCTGTCCGGCTGAAACTTATCCTCTGCCTCGCTTTCACTCACCGACGTGTGGGGCCATGTCCACTGTGCCGTAACCGTTCAGCGGCAACGGAAAAATTCCCTTGGACACTGACTGGTGGACCCGGACCCACTTGTCGGTGTCACTCTTCCTCTGCCTCTCTTCTTCTTTTCCTGCCGAGTCGTCCTCCCGACGCTCGAGAAACTTCGCGCCGCGGCGTCTCGCGCGATTCGCGCCACCCCGAGTGATTGATTGCCTCCACGTTCATCCTTGGGAGCTGTGCGCCATACCTGTCGAACTCACATCGTTTCCTTGCGAGAGATCACGCGCCACCTCGTCAAGCGCAAAGCGTAACCGCCGCAACACCTCGCGTTCAAATCTGTAACTTTCGAATCCCGGCTATAAATACTTGTGTGTCGCCGCCTTGAGACTCCCTTCTTCCTTGCTCATCTCTGGACCAAACACTGAACCGAGACTCGTGTTCTTCACCGTTTCTCTGAAAACCCGAAAAAGAGGAGATCTTCAATTCGCAAATTGGTATCCATCCTTGAAATTGATTCTTCCTCTAGCACCACCGACTTCCTAGTTTACTCATCACCCGAAATTTTACCTCTTTTCACCTACAGAGCTTCCTCACGGGCGCCTTTCTCCTCCGACCCAAGCACGGTGACAACCTGCAAGTATCTTCTCGAGCGAATCGATGGCCAAAATGGAACCCTAGCGACCCACATCAAGCTTCCATCGCTACCGATTCGGCCGAGGAACCACCACCTTTCTTCTCCGTGAGCCTCACCTTCCACCGCAGATGTCGCCGGTGGCAGACCGCTCCGACCGCCCCGCCGGTGGCGACCCCACCCACATGTGCGCTAAGACCTCCCGGTGCCTACCGTGCTATCCATTCGCCGGGACCCTCGCGGAGAGCCGTCGAGCAACTCTAGCGCCACCTCATTCTCGGTCATCTGCATTTGTGGGCCCTCTGTCGATGGCGCGAAGCAACTTCGGTGCATTCGGTAGAATACGCTTTTCACTCAAAACGTATTTCTAGTTTTCAATTCAATTTCAAAACCGAGCCACTTCAAACATTAATAACTTTTGAATCTTTAGTCCAAATAAAGTGAAACAAAATTATAAATTCATATAAAATCTAGTTCTTTCAGAATATGCAATAACATTTTGAAAATGTTCACTGGATAAATTTGAAATTCAAATTTAAAGTAAAGGCTTAAAGAAGTGCTATATATTAAAATGTTGTAAACAAATTTGGAATGGAATGGAACTAATTTTAGTGAAATACTCATGTTTCAGAAGTTCAAATATATAAAAATATTTGATTTTCACTTATGTTTGAATTACTTTCTATTAAAGATTGTAATCAAAGCATTAGAAATTCAAATATACATTATTTGAATAAATGAAACATGGAATAAGTAAAATTTAATTTCTGAATACTATTATGACAGTAGGATACCTGAATTTACCAAAATAATTAATATATGAATTTGATTTGAACTATCTTTAACAATATGAAATAATCTAAATATAAAATGTATATGTACATGCATATAGAATCAAATAGTCAATAGAGAGATCAAATGAATTCAAATAATCGCTAAACCAGTTTTATTATACCTCTGGCAGTATAAGGTTTCCAGATATAAAATAATACTTAAAGTTTACTACATAAAACAGTAAATAATTAATGGTCAAAAAGTAAACAATTGCATAATTGGAATAGTTGTAACCTTCGCGAATAAATTCAGAATTTGATGAAACCAAATCTAATAACCTCGAAAAATAGTACCCCTGCTGTGAAGACAAAAATACCTTATGTTTGTGTTAGGTTGAAATAAAATAATGTTAGACCCTAATGATCGTTTATAGGAAAAACATCGTGGCAAAAAAGAACCGATTCTGATGGACAATTCTGTAGTAGTGGCTGCTGCTGATCAAGAGTATATACTGCTACTTTTGGGAGAACTGGCAGGTACGTTCTAGCTAGCTAACGGGTAAAAAGGTAATTAGTTTCCTCTAACCCTAGCTGTCGGGCAAATTAGGTGCCGGTCGATCGACGACGGACGGTCGTCCGGACTAGAAGAGTGACCGATCGAGATGTTCATGTGAAGATCGAGCTAGCTGGCCCATCTTTTGCTGCCTCCCATGGATGATTATCGTGATGCGGACGGTTCACTGCTAATGTTGATGTCTGTGGTGTCACGGCTCTTGACACTTTGAGCACTTATTTGGAAGGCCAAAATCCCAGTCTATCTCTGTGACACTACTACACGAATATACTGTTAGATTTAGGGTTTAACTAAAACATGAACTAGCCTAAGACATGATCACCAAATCGTAATGCGGAAATAAAACGTTAGATGAACTCACCCGGAGAAGACAAACTGGCCATTAGGATTCAGGTAGGTGTTCTTGGCGTCGGTGAAGAAGCACCGTGAACATCACGGTGGTGGAGACGGTCTTCGGCAGCTTTGGTGCAAGTTCTTTGATCGGATAATTTCAAGAAGAGGCAAAACTCAAGATTAGTTCTAAACAAATGAGTGCCGGCCTCTTCCCCTTTTATCTTGTGCTAGCTGACAGGACTAAAACCAAATCAGTTGGTGCGCTCCTGGTCATTGTGCGAACGTGAGTTATGAGGTAGTTTTAGTCCCAAAAATTTCGGCCTTTTAGTTTTGCCGAAGATCACAACCAATATTCTCCCACTTGATCGAAAGGCTAATATCATAAGTCCACTCAACAGAATAGCACATCAATATAAAGTATTACAGCAGTTAATATAAGCACCACTGCAACCCCAGTATCTATAATGCATCCTTCTATCTCGATAGGATAATTACTTATTCTTAATGGGAGTTGGTTTTATACTTATGGTCCTCATTTCTAGAATCAGAGGCTTTCTAATAAACTCATGCCGGCAACATGCTCTCGAAAGAGACTGGGTGGTAAGCCTTTAGTAAGCGGATCCGCAAGCATAGACTTAGTACTTATATGCTTGACATCAATAGTCTAATTCTGGATTCTATCTTTCACAACATGATACTTAATGTCAATGTGTTTGGCAGCACCACTTGACTTGTTGTTACTAGAATAGAATACTGCGGCTTTGTTATCGCAATACAACTTAAGTGGTCTAGAAATGCTGTCAACCACCTTTAAGTCCAGGATAAAATTCTTTAGCCATACCGCCTGTCCTGTAGCTTCATAACATGCCACAAATTCAGCTTGCATCGTTGAAGATGCCGTAAGTGTTTGTTTGGAGCTTTTCCATGAAATGGCTCCTCCCGTGAGAGTGAAGATATAACCTAATGTCGACATCTTACTATCAACACACCCGGCAAAATCAGCATCTGAATAACCAATGACTTCAAGGTTTTCAAACTTCTCATATGTGAGCATGTAATCTTTAGTACCTTGAAGGTAATGTAAGACTTTCTTTACAGCCTTCCAGTGGTCCAATCCTGGATTCGACTGATATCTACCAAGCATCCCGGTAACAAACGCCAAATCAGGGCGAGTACAAACTTGAGCGTACATAATGCTTTCGACAGCTGAAGCATAAGGAATCGACTTCATCTTATCAGATTCTAATTGATTCCTTGGATATTGAATTAGTCCGAATTTATCGCCCTTAACAATAGGAGCAGGCGTGGTAGAGAAGTTATGCATACTATATCTCTTAAGTACTTTGTTAATGTATGCCTTTTGGGATGAGCCTAATATCCCTTTGGACCTATCTCGGTGAATCTCAATGCCCAAAATATAAGAGGCATCACCAAGATCCTTCATGTCAAAATTAGCGGAGAGGAATCTTTTGGTCTCATACAGCATATCCTTATCGCTGCTAGCCAATAAGATATCATCCACATAAACAACCAAAATAGTAAATTTGCCATCTTTAGACTTGAAATATATACAATTCTCCACTTTATTTTCCTTAAATCCGAATTTCCTTAATATATTATTGAATTTAAGGTACCATTGTCTGGACGCCTGCTTCAGTCCATAAATTGATTTCTTGAGACGACATCCCATATGCTCCATGCCTTCTATGACAAAACCCTCGGGCTGTGCCATATAGACATCCTCTTGCAGATCCCCATTAAGGAATGTCGTTTTGACGTCCATTTGATGTAGCTCCAAATCATAATGGGCCATAAGTGCCACGACAATTCTTAGAGAGTCCTTTTTAGAGATGGGAGAGAAAGTGTCAACATAATCAATCCCTTCTCTTTGAGTAAAACCTTTAGCCACAAGTCTTGCCTTGAACCTTTCGACATTCCCATTGGAGTCATGCTTAGTTTTGTAGACCCACTTATAGCCTACCTTTTTAACTCCTTTAGGGATTTCTACTAGGTCCCAAACTTCATTCAGGCTCATAGATTTCATTTCATTTTTCAAGGCGTCAAGCCATTCAGATGAATTCTTACTCATCATGGCCTCTTTAAATGAAATGGGGTCATCCACCTTCCCAATATCATGCACATCTTCATTCATGTACACAACATAGTCATTTGGGATGGCGGATCTTCTTTCCCGTTGTGACCTTCTTAAGAGTTCATTAGAGGTCACAACCGGTTCCTGAGGTTCATTATCAGGCGCTGCATTATGTCCTTCATTATCAGCCGCTACATTATTTTCTGAGTCCTCAGTGTTAGTTTCTTCTTCAGGACTTTCAACTGGAGATGCAATAATTTGAGTTGCAAGAATAACGGCCTCTCGGATTATCGGTAGAGGTACATAAACCCGATTTTTCTCAAGATCTATTTTCCTCCCCTCAGAACTCCCACTGATTTCATCATTCTCAAGAAACACAGCGTACCTGGTTTCAACAAATTTAGTAGTCCGATTAGGACAATAAAAACGGTACCCCTTTGACATTTCTGGGTACCCAATAAAATGGCAAATTACTGTCTTAGTATCTAATTTCCCAATATGTGGGTTAAATAGTTTGGCTTCAGTTGCACAGCCCCACACGCGTAAATAATTTAAACCTGGTTTTCTCCAAGTCCATAATTCATAAGGCGTCGATGACACCGATTTACTGGTAACCCGATTTAATATGTGTGCGGCTGTCTTTAAGGCCTCCATCCATAATTTAAGTGGTAAACTGGAGTGAGACAATATACTCCATACCATATCCATAAGTGTACGGTTACGCCTTTCAGCCACTCCATTCTGTTGAGGTTCACCAGGCATGGAATATTGAGCTACTATTCTATTTTCTTCAAGATACTTAGCGAAAGGGCCAGGAATTTATCCATAAGGTGCATGTTTTCCATAATACTCTCCTCCCCTGTCTGACCTCACTACTTTAATTTTTGAGTTATGCTGATTTTCAACTTCAGCCTTAAATATCTTAAATTTGTTTAGTGATTCAGACCGTTCCTTAATAGAGTAAATATAACCGTACCGTGAAAAATCATCAGTAAAGGTTATAAAGGAATCATAACCATCTACTGACATAATAGGGAAGGGACCACAAATGTTAGTATGAATTATTTCTAAGGGACATGAGCTGCGTGTTGTTCCTTTCTTAGCTTGTTTAATGTATTTTCCTTTAATACAATCAATACAAACGTTAGAGTCAGAAAAATTCAATGGGTGGAGTATCTCTTCCTTAATGAGACGCTCCATTCTCCCCTTCGAAATATGGCCCAAGCGACGGTGTCATAGTTTCAACGAGGTCTTATTATCCATATTACGCTTGTGTTTAATAGGAGCATCACACACATTTAGCAATAAAGGAGACTGTTGAATAGACAACATATAAAGCATGTCATGCTTAGTAGCAAGACCAACATTATTACATTCAAATTGAATCAAACATTTATTGTCTCCAATAACACAATAATAACCATCATTGCCTAACAGGGAAATAGAAATTAAATTCCTCCTCATGGAGGGGACATAAAGGACATCTTTTAGGAGGAGGGTGAAGCCGCTCCCCAAAACTAATGGAAGCGACCCAATAGCCTCAACTTTAGCCTCCTGTCCATTGGTGACTCTAAGCCTTCGGTCCCCTTTTATGGTCCTTAATGAACTGAATCCCTGCATCGAATTAGTAACATGCACAGTGGCTCTAGAATCAATCCACCAAGAATAATGTGGAAAATCTGCATAAAGTGATTCATCAACAAAAGTAATTGTATCATTACCCTTCTTGGCGAGCCACTGACGGAAGCTGGTGCACTCCTTCTACACATGTCCCTCCTTTTTACAGAAGCGACAGGTGATGGTAGTAGGAGATTCCACCCCCTTAGACATGGATTTGCTTGTTTCCGCCTTAGGATTGGGGGAGAAATGTAGCTTCTTCTTGGCCTTATAGTCCCCATGAGAGTACTTCCTTTTGCCATTTCCATTATTGACCATAAAAGCCTGATCCCTTTCTTCATTCTTAATCCTTTCCTCCTCCTGAACAAGTTGAGCAATGAGCTCGCTCATGGACCACTTCTCCTTCTGCATGTTGTAATTAATCTTAAAGGGAGTGTACGCAGAAGGTAAGGATGTCATTATGAAGTGAACCAGAAAACCGACAGAAATTACCATGTCAAATCCTTTAAGCTTAGCCGCCATGTCATTCATTATCATGACGTGCTCCCTTATGCTGCAAGAGCCATCAAATTTAGTGGTGAGGATCTTCATGATAAAAGTACTTGCATGAGCCTTTGAGGAGCCCTTAAATTGCTCCTCAATGGCAGCCAAGTAGCTCTTAGCCTTATCAAATTTGGGGATTGCTCCCCTAATCCCCACCGAGATGGTGCTCTTCATAATCATAAGTGACATGCGATTGGACCGCTCCCATCGCTCACAGTTAATATCATAAGTTTTCTTTAATTCAGCATAATTTTCCTCAGTTGAGGAAGGAGCGACAGGAGCAGGGTGACATAAGGCATAATCAAGCTCAAGAACACCAAGGACGATCTCAAACTTTTCCTTCCAGGCAGGAAAGGCAGGAAAATTAGTTCTCATCAATTGCTCAATACCGTTGATGTAATTGGCAATGTTAGAGGCATTGGCTATTGAGAAAATATAGCACAATTCATATTAGGAAACATATCATTTTATGCATGAAATTAACCCTACGTTGGTCTGATTAATAACATGCTAATGACAGGAAAAATTAAAGGTTCCAATTCGCATCACCGTTGGGCAAAAACGAAAAAGAACTAAATTATTTTGTGGGTGACACATGTTCATAAACAACGTTGGTCAGTATATGAATATGGTCATGACATTATCCCAATTTCAACATTAAACAACTAATCTCTAATAAAAACTTCCCGTTGGTTCCATTTTAATTAGAGATAAATAATCATCATGTAAAAATTAATTGTCACATTAAACAATATGCTCAGGAAAAAGATCATAAAATTAATCATAATATGAATGATCAGGAAATAAATATATTAAACAGTACTTATTAATGAAATTAAATGACTGAATTTAAATACAAAAGTGTTAAAACAATTAAATCTCAGCCCACAAAAAAATAGCCCAGCCATGAAATCACGGCCCACCTACAAGCAGCACGGCCCAGCAAGCCGACCACGCAACTGGACCCAAAACGGCGCTCACAGCCCAGCAACGCACAGCGCAGCCCGCGCTCAATGCGAGGCGTCGGCCCGTGCGGGAGACGAGGCGACGGCCCACGCACGAGAGGCGAGGCGACGGGCGCACTCGAAGCGAGGCGACGGGCGATGATCTCGAACGGACGGTTGTGATCATCTCGGGGCGAAACAAAAATGGCACAACTGAAGAGAAAACCAGAAAAATCAAAATACGCTTTCAAATTTTGCAAACGCCATTCAATTTTTCACGCTTTTCACTTGAATTCAGCCGACTGCCATGTGGGGCCCTTGTGTCAGTGAGGAGGAGAGGCGGCTGTGAGCCGGGGGACTGACATAGGGGACTGACATGGGGGACTCGCATGTCAGTCACCCGTGTCAGGGGAAAATGAGGACGACCTCGCTGGCGGCGAAGTACGATCGAAGGTCGGTGACCGATAGCTCGGAGAGCATCAGCATGACGGAGAGCATCTATTGGTAGGCTCAAACGTGATTGGCATCGACTGGAAGTACCATGTCACCGCAGTCCGGGCGGCGGCGCCATGGCCAGTTGGGCGCGAGCAAGAATGACGCAAGATCAAACGAAAAGGAAGGTTGTGTGATCTTCTAGGGACTGTGAGATACCTATTTTACCTCAGTTTAGCTTCGGGTTTGAGCTGGTTTGTGCTAGTGCCGTTCGGCCGAAGAGGTAGAAGATGACCTACTAGGCGACAGCGAATTACTTGATGTTTGATGCAATTAGATGAGGTGAAATGTTCATTGGGATCTTAGGGTTACTAATGTTTAAGAAATTTGAAAATGAGTCACTATACCGTGCGAATTTTCTCTCGGCACCGAGCTTGAAGCCTCTCGGCAATGGCGGTAGGGGGAAAGAAACAATGTCTCTCGGCTAAGGTGAGTGAGGGGAAAGGGAAGGAGAGTGATGTGCGATCTCAGGGCAAGTTCTGGGCGCCGTTTTTAGCCGAAGTTTGTTGTGTAACGAAGCTCGACCGAAGTGGGAACATAGCGAGGGTTTTATGGCGAGGCACAGGACAAGGGATGGTCGGCGCAGCGGAAAACGCGGAGGAGACACTAGCATGGCAAGGTCATGGCGGCAGCAGGGCCTTGGTCAGCATGAAATGGCAGGCTGAGGAAGAAGAAGGTCTTGGCTTTAGGGGCTCCAGCGCGCTGAGGAAGAAGAAGGGTAGGGGCTTCAGCTGACAGATGGGCCCAACCGGTGTTTCAGTCCCACCGACCAGTGTTAAAAACGTAAAAACTAAAATTTGACAGCAAGCTGAGCCTGCCGGCTTTGGTTCATTGAATGAATTAGTAATCATGACAGGAAATTTTTTTAAATTTTTATCAGTGACCCTTGGATAATTTTATTTATCCTAAATTTTCAAGTCGAAATGACTTGTATCGAATTTATATAAATTCTGACAAATTACTGTCACTACTAAAGAAAGGCTTATATTAGACGCCTCAATACAGACGGTTTGAAAAAACTATCTGTGCTAAAGAACATCACTGACGGTTCTATAGTGAAACCGTTAGTGATATAATCATAGATGGTACTCTTCATGAACCGTCAGTGATATACATCCATATCGCTGACGGTTTTAGTTAAAAAAACGTTTGTGATAATACCACAGACGGTTTTAAATATGAGCCGTCTATGATAAGTTCACATCACAGACGGTTCTAACTACGAACCGTCTATGATATGACCTCAGACCACTATATAAACATATCGATAGAGGTTCGTAGCGCAGACCTATGTGTTTCGTCTCCCGCAAACCTTAGCTAGCCCCCCAGCGATTCTCGACCTCCTCCCCGGCGCTTCGGCCTCCTCGATCGAACAAGGGACGCCGGCGCCGCCGCTCGAGGGCATGTCTCAAATGGCATCTCCGGCGCCGCCGCTTAAGGACGCCGTTGACGGCCTCGACCGTGACCCCTTTGTCGCCCTCCTCGTGAGGCTCATCGGCGAGTCCCAGCGGAAGGTGAGCTATGCCAAGGGCTGGAGCAACGTCATCATCGAGTACCCCGGCACCGTCCCCGGCCTCGTCGTCTCCTTCGTCGGCATGCACATGGATCATTCGAAGGGTGACCAAAGTATATCTTAGAACATACATGATTCCTGAAGATAAATATTTTTATACATGATTCCTGAAGACAAGTATCTCTTAGAACATACATCTTTGCATTTGTCTTGTTAATTTCACATGGATATGTCTACTCGTGTACTTGAAAATAGAGCCATAGAACCGGTAAGTATATTTGTCGTTGTGTTTGATGATTGATCAAGAAAGAGGAGCTTGCTAGGGCATAGCTTTGTGTAAAACTGGTAGATTCGAAATTGAAACTAATTGACAAGTATCAAATAATTGTTCGTAACATGCATTAAGCTAATGATTATGTGACCATGTGTTGTTGGATGTGAATATGTGATCATGTGAAGTACATATTGTGTGAAGTAATCACAGAGGCAAACACATGTTAAGTTTTGGATTAAAACCTTTGACATATGGGTTGTGAGAAAGATTATTACATTAGCCAATTGTCCCTACTCGAAAAATAATAATGACGTGAAATCAATCTAGTCCAAGAATATAATTATTGTCGATCACCAAATTAATTTCTCTTAGCTTCTCTTCTCCTCTTCACATGGCTACTATTGCACTTCTTTCTTACCTAATCCAATTCTTACTTAATCCAAAACTATCTTTCTTACCTAATCCAATTCTTCAGCACGCTACCGTCTGCGATCCTCTGTTTTTCCCTACACCCCTAGCAGAACTTCTATCATTAGTATCTGTTGTTCGAAATTTTCTTCTGCTTAGGTATTTCTGCAATGAAATTTATAAGACACAACCAAGTTATAGATATAGTAATTGAATATCTAAACTTCCTAGATGCATGGAGGCAACAGCTTGTCTGATCAGGATCGTCTTAAAATATGAAGTTTTGTAGCACTTTTATCTCTTTCTTATTATAATATTGATAGATTCTAAGGTAAAATCCATTTCATTCCACAGTTCGTCATGAACGCTATCATGCTCTGATTTATCGATTCCACTTTATCCTCATCCCTGAACAAGAATACCATAGGTAGCCATTCTTCTTGAACTATAGAGTTGATTAAGTCATCATATGGAGTTGATTAAATTATCGTATAGAGCCATAGGATAATTTAATCAACTCCATATGATGACTTAATCAACTCTATAGTTCAAGAAGAATGGCTGCCTATGGTATTCTTGTTCAGGGGTGAGGATAAAGTGGAATCGATAAATCAGAGCATGATAGCGTTCATGAAGAACTGTGGAATGAAATGGATTTTACCTTAGAATCTATCAATATTATAATAAGAAAGAGATAAAAGTGCTACAAAACTTCATATTTTAAGACGATCCTGATCAGACAAGCTGTTGCCTCGATGCATTTAGGAAGTTTAGATATTTAATTACTAAATCTATAACTTGGTTGTGCCTTATAAATTTCGTTGCAGAAATACCTAAGCAGAAGAAAATTTCGAACAACAAATACTAATGATGGAAGTTCTGCTAGGGGTGCAGGGAAAAAAAGAGGATCACAGACGGTTCTATTCATAAACCGTCTGTGATGTTGTATCACAGACGGTTCTATTCATAAACCGTCTATGATATTGTATCACAAACGGTTCTATTCATAAACCGTCTATAATGTTTATGTATCACAGGCGGTTCTACTAGAAAACCGTCTGTGATGAGTACTTATCACAGACGGTTATAATGTAGAACCGCCTATGATGAGAATTTTCACAGACGGTTCAAAAACCGTCTGTGATGTGCCCTTACATCACTGACACATTGTTAGTGACGGTTCAGAAAACCGTCCGAGATGACGATTTTGAACCGTCTGAGATGATGTTTTATGTAGTAGTGTGTGCTCAGATTTTGTTTTCTGTTTTTAATTTATCTGAGAGTTTATAATTTATCAAAAAACATTGAAACTTTTTTTAGGGATTTCTTATGGCTATATTATCCTCATGTAAGAAGTTCACATTAATACCTCTTATATTTAGCCTTTCTGTTTTTAATTTTTTAAATATATCAAAATTAATTATTCATTTTTTTATATTTTTACTGGTGATTGGTATATCTGTTCATAGTATAATGTAAAATTTTTGGTTGAGATAATGTAATAATATGTTTATTTAATTCTGACAATGTTACTATTGATAGCCAAATTTCATTAAATTACCTTTATTTCATATTTAATTATGTTTACATGACTTTTCAAAAATTCATAATTGAGTTTTTGAAGATTTAATGAATTATACATAAGTTTTATATATTTTATTGTTATAAGCTTTTATTCTTATCATTTATCTATTACTTAAATGAATATATAAAGGATTTTCCTTTAGGGAACAAATCAAGAAAAACCAGAAAAATTCAGAAAAAAAGCTAAAAATGCAAAATTAAACATGATTATATGTATGTATGTATGTATGTATGTATGTATGTATGTATGTATGTATGTATGTATGTATGTATGTATGTATGTATGTATGTATGTATGTATGTATGTATGTATGTATGTATGTATGTATGTATGTATGTATGTATGTATGTATGTATGTATGTATGTATGTATGTATGTATGTATGTATGTATGTATGTATGTATGTATGTATGTATGTATGTATGTATGTATGTATGTATGTATGTATGTATGTATGTATGTATGTATGTATGTATGTGCTATTATATGGCTACGTGTAGAATAGCTTATTATAAGCGCTAGCCAGTTTTGCAGTTCGAACGAGCCCGCTTGTGGCATTAATTAGCACAACAGACTGTCCAGTTGACTAAGCCCATTACGTGGCCAAACTAACTAGTAAATGTGCTTCTTTGTTTGTACTAGAATCTGTTTTTTCTTTGTTTTAGCTATAATTTTTTATTGATAGCTCCGATTGATGAACAGTTTTTACCAGTAGCTTACTAACGATGAGAGCAACATAATGATATAAGTCTTGCTAATAAACGTCGCATGAATAAGTTTTAACTAACAATTTACCAAATGTATCGTAAGATTTTACTACCGCACGGCTACTGAACCCTCTGGCATTATAGTAAAAT